>JASDQU010010909.1:204331-219212 GCA_032191745.1 Picea mariana | reverse complement strand
CTTGAAGACTATCAGCAGTTTATTGGAGATAATCATCAGCCAGATGAATGATGAACAGAGATTTTCCAGACGGAAAATGGTTCAAAGCATTTACTCTTCTAGATTAGAAGAATGGCTCTTGTATCACTCTGTGGAGTGAACAACATGTCTGATTACTCAAATAGATTATGGTTTCGAGAGATGATGCAGCTGATGACACTGATGATGATGATGGTGCTCATAATCTAGTCATGATCTAGTCTATATAACTATGTTGATGCTACCGGGTGAATGGTATGTTTTGTGCTCAAGACCATTACCTGTAATACCTCCCTAGCTAGGAGGGAGTGTTGATATTATGGTAGTTGTAGGAGGTATTTACCTCCACGTGTAAACCTGACGAGGATAGAATACTCCGAGAAGCAAGAAGAAACCCTAATGAGTTGGCTAATAACCCTAGAAGACTTGTCGACTCAAGAAGATAATTTATATTAGGTTATTAGCCTCCAAGAGAAGAAGTCGGCCAAAAATAATAATATATACTAAACAGACAGATACCCAGAATGAGAAGTCGGCCCAGGTAGTTAGCCAGAATTAGTATAAATACAGGAGACCAGTTCTCATTCTGGCAGGCAGTCTCAGAATTGTAGAGCAGCACTTGTGTGCACTGCAGTTGCCCAGTTTTTGCGCAGGTTTGGAGGAGAGCTGTCGTTGCAGCTGCTGCAGCTAGCAGTTGCTCTTGGACTATCTCTTGGCTAGGGTTTGGAACATCTGATCAACTCTTGTTGGTGCGCTATCCTTGGGGAAAGGTGTGCTACCCTTTGTTTGGCTATCTAGCCTAGGGCTTGCTTTCGGAGTGATTCTCTGTCAAGGTTAAGGTGCTCGGAGGGTGGCTTCGGCCTATGGTTGGGTGACAATAGAGATATTGTCAATGGTAAAACGAGCACATCCATTATATTCTAACAACAACCACCCATAACCTAGAACTACTTTGAGGAAGGTTTTTTTTCCACTGCATGTATGTCTCATAATAGCCTCGTGTTTGAAGAAATCTATCAAACTATTTTAGTTCCTATTGCCCATAAAGCATTTGATGTGGCACTAGTAAGAGATTAGGCAAGTTCTATTGTTTATCTACATGAACATTGTTTTGGTCGTCATTCTACAACTTTAAAAGTAATAATATTCGAAACAACATAAAACTACATAAAGGCAAATGCATAAAAATCCATTTTGGCAAGTTATGTAGGGCAATTTCAACAACCAACTCTGCTTCTTTATGCAATTTGATTTAGAATTAGGGTCGTAATTTAAAACAATTTTTATTATATGTAATATCTAAATTATGTACCTCTTCCAACCATAACATACCCAAAAAATTCTAAAAAAACTGCCATACACTTATCCATCCTTGTACACCTATCCATGGCAGTGATTATAAACTACTAACTTAGATTGCTCCTCAACAAATCTTAAGTAGAGTATGTATTGACACCATTCAAGTCATTTAGTCATTGTATGTCCAAAAAAGTCACACAATGGAACCTACAGTCCAAATTATGGTGGCTAACAGTATATACAGCTTATTTATAACCCCATTGCTATGAGGCAAATTATCAAGTGCTTCAAATTGAACTTCCCAATTTAATTCCAAGGACCAATTACTTTTCTCCTCATTCTAGAAGAGAATGAGTTATTGGATCATATCAAGTAGATGCTTCTAGAACCAGAAGAAGAAGACGCCAAAGCAAAGTTCTGGAAGGATGCGTCAAAGATCAGATGCTACAACTGCAAGGAGATGGGACATTATGCTGCACAATATCCTCTTAGACATGAAAAGGGAAAGAACAAGCACCATGCACATACAGCAGATGTTGAAGAGCAGAAGTCAAAGGATGAAGAGTATGTCTTTTAGCCAGTGGTGCTTCCAAGCACATAACAGGGGAGTAGGTGAAACTATAGAAGACAACTCAAGTGGGACAGCAGCAGCTAAACTCCAGGTTTGCATTTCAGGTTTGATATTTTATATTGTTGTAGTTTAAGTAAGTGTTGTAACTAGAATAACAGTCTTTAGAATTCTATTATTGCTATTGCTATTGCTAGTTTAGTAACACTTGATTAATGTTGGTACGACTACCATTAAGTAAATGCTCATATTAATAATGCACTTGTTTACAAGATAAATTGATCTCCTCTAGGAGATGTTCTTGGTTGTTGACCTTGTTCCAGGCAGGTTATCTTGTAAATTCCATGAAGGTTACCATGGAGATGTTGTTGTTCTTGTTTCTTGTTCCGGGCCGGTCATAGGTAATAGCTCTGAGAGGGAGCTATAATAACAGTTGCAGGAGGCAACAGTTTAGATGGTCTCTAGCTGAGACATGGAGCAGACTATCCAAACATAGAATTGTGCACATCCATGTAATGAAGGAAGAGGACAAAGTTAGAACCTTCTGGCAAGAAGGGTACTTATGTGGATACAAAGTATCTCATATGGAGATCGATTGTAAGGAGCAGAAAGCTAATAATATGACCATACGTATTCCTCTAGTTCAATTGATCACTCTTCAGATCAACAAGAAGAGTCAGTAGAGCCAGAAGGGCCTACCTAGAATCATTACAGTGACCAAGAAGAGACCAGCATGGTCCCATGATACATTGCAGAATGCAAAGGAGATACAGATATATGGCACTAATGAGCCATATCATGAGGAGGAGCAGATGGCTCCACTAGTGGTGAGGCAGGCAGCCCCACCAAGTACCAACTCAGAAGAAGCTAGATTTCAGAGGGAGTCAGCCCTCTGGATCCAATAGGGAGGAGCATCCTCCCCAGGACAGTTCATAGAAGATCAAACTTCAGATGAGGTCAACACATGCAGAGGGAGCAGATGACTCCGAAGATTATATAGACTCAAAGGGAGTCAAGCTTAAGAGGGAGCATGCAGACTCAGAATGAGCCTGATCTCAGAGAGAGTCAGTGGCTTAGAGACTTTCATTCAGAAAGTATTCCTCCTCAAATTTAGAGACGTCTTCCAGGACTGAAAGAGAGGAGGCTAGATCGAAGCTTCAGAAACTTCGAGGAGATATGAGACCTCCTAGGAAGATTCCCTTGTTTCAATGACAGAGGAGGAAGCCGGTTAGAAGGACTAGGATATGGATTTTGCCTTGGTTCCTAGACCAGAAAGAAAGTCAATGGTGGCTTCCATGTTGATCTACAAGATCAAGCATGCTTCAGATGGCAGCATAGAGATGTACAAATCTTGATTTATGGCCGAAGGATTCTCCCAGCAAGAGGGAGAAGATTATGACAAGACACTTGCTCCAGTAGCCAGAAGAAGTGCATATAGAGCAGCCACAAGATACATGAGAAGGAGTCTCATGTCTACAGATTGAAGGCTTTGTACGGGCCTAAGTAGGCACCCAGGGCATGGTATGCCAAGATAGATAGCTACCTGATGAGCTTGGGATTTACCAAGAGTAATGTGGATCCCAACCTTTACTATAAGGTTGAGAATGGATGTTCGTTGATCTTGGTTCTATACATGGATGACCTGTTTCTGACAGGAGATGAGAAGCTCATAGTTGGGTGCAAGAGGGAGCTCGCTTCAAAGTTTGAGATGAAGGATCTAGGTTTAATGCATTACTTCTTGGATTTGGAGGTGTGGCAGAGATCAGATGAGATTTTCCTTAGCCAAGGAAAATATATTGTTGAGATCCTGCAGAGATTTGGGATGATGGACTACAAGTCCATGGCCACACCCATGACAATAAATCTGAAGCTACTAAGTGATTCATCTTCAGATTTGGTGGATCCCACGATGTACATACAGTTGATTGGATCCTTGATGTACCTGGTTAACACAAAGCCGGACATATGTTTTGCAGTGAATGCCCTGACTTGGTGCATGGTTGAAACTAGATATGTACATTGGATGGCAATAAAACATATGTTGAGGTACCTACATGGTACAATTGGATATGGATTGAGATATCTCTCAGATGGAGATGTGAAGCTGCAAGGTTATACAGACTCTAACTAGGCAAAGAGTGCAGTAGACCGAAAAAGCACATCAAGATGTTGCTTCAGACGTTAGAGGCACTCAGTACAGCATGTTGAAATATTGTAACTGCAAAGAGTATTCTATTTATTATTGAGTCATTATTAAATAGATCAATCCCCTTTAGTGGATTGATCATGTCGGGCATTGTAATTGACCAAATCCCCTTTCTCGGATTGGTCAAACCCTAATTATATCATGTAAATTAAGAAGTCGTCCCCAGGCCCAATTAAAGGGGTTTTAGCCACTAAGAAGACAAGTCGACCATGCCCAGTGAAGAGCCACCTTTCCAGCGCTTGCCAGCTGGTATAAATAAAGGAGGCCATCAAGTGCACAAGTTTGGTAGCTGCAGTTGGGAGAAGAAGGAAGAGAGAGGTGCATTGCTCAGTGTTGGATATTCTCTAGTGTTTTGGTTTATTGTATTGGCATTGTATTGGCTATCTATATTAAGGAAGTTTTTGCTGGGTTTTCTCCCCCATGAGGGTTTCCCAGGATAAATGATGTGTATCTTGTGATTGAGTTTCTCTCAGTGATCCTACCTATGCTATTCTTATCTAGTAAATCGAAAAGAAACCTAATAATAGCTCAAAACTTAACATGGTATCAGAGCTAAGCTGATGAGAGCACCTTTCACTGGATAAGCAAAAACGTCACTGTTGTTGTACAAAAAAATTAGGGTTTTTTATTGGAAAGGAATTTTTTCCTAAAAATCATCTAGAAAAGTGCACCCTAGCCTAGGTAACTCTTTGGCACCTTGAGTGCACCTTTTCAGTGGTCGGATACTCCGAAAAGTCAAACCCTAGTTTTAACTGGTACCAGAAAACCAAGAAACTAGAACCAGTACCAGTCCAGATTTCCGCAAGCTCAATTTCAAGGGGTAAAATTTGGATTTTCAGAATTCTGACTGCACCAGTGTACTCACCTCAGTGCAACGCATCTAGCCCCTGGATCAGAATTTCAAAATTTGAAATTTGAAAAATTAGGGTTTCCTCATAAAACCCTAAGTTGCAGTTGCAGTTGCAGTTTCAGAATCTGTTGCAGTATCAATTGCAGTTGCAGTATCAATTGAAGTATCAACTACAGTACCAGTTGCAGCCACCCTTGAGGTTTTTAAGAGTTGGTAGTTATTATCGTTGCTACCAGATGGCGCCACTACCTGCAAATATTATCAGAGGTATGTATTCACATATGTTTAAATTGTTAAGCTTTAAAGGGTATTTGCAGGAGAAGGGATCTCTTGCCATAGATCCAGAAGGATCTCAAGATCCAACACATTCAGAAGAATAATGCAACCCAGGTTTGATTATTCTGATATACATCTATTTGTTATGACATTATTTTGATCTAGGTTCCATGTTGAAGCTATGACCATCATACTAACCTTTGGCCAAAATTTAAGTCGAAGTATTAGATTGATTAAAATTGAGATCATAGAATTTATCCTCTAACCCAGCTTTCTGTCAAGATAGCATATTGTCTTAGTACAGAAGACAGGTTGAAGAAAGCACTTGTCATCTTGAGTGAAGGAGACTTGGAAGAAAAGCAACACACTCATTCCCGAGGACAAGACTCCAAGTTCCAGGTTTGATTAATTAAGTTGATAAGATTCAAAGTTGCACATGACAAAGTTGATAACTACCCCATTACAAGTAAACACTATAGTTGAGGTAGCAGTCTTTGAAAAGTATTGTGCTTGGTAGCATGTGAGCATATTGAGATAAATGCTTAATGTAATCATTTACCAGATACAACTAACATCTCCTCTAGGAGAAACTTCTTGTGTTGGTTCCAGGTTACCATGGATGAATGTTTGATCACAACACTAGAAGACTGTTGATCTCATTTCCTATTGTATTTCTTACTTTTGATCTTTGTTTTAGATAGGTCACAAGTGATAGCTCTAAAGGAGCTATTGTGACGATTATTCAGCCTATTGTTTTATTACTATTATCAAGAGAGTATTATTCTTGCCTATTGTTTTGTTGACCTTGTTTCAGGTCACAGGTGATAACCCTGAGAAAGCTATAGTGAAGGTTGCAGAAGGCAACAGATTAGATGAGACATGAAGCAGACTATGTACATGACCATATACATTCATGTACCAAAGAAGATGAAAAAGAAGCTATCCTTTGAGATCCAAAGTATAACATATGGAGATTGATTGTAAGGAGCAGAAGGCTCCAAAGATGACCGAACATTAGAACAAGAACTCACAGTAGACTTGTTCAAAAGATAATGAAGCCACCTTGATAGGAAGCAGAATTCACTTGAAGTCTAACTCAACTTTCCATATTTAGACTTGGTATCCAACACCAAGTATACCCTATAAGAGATGATGAAGTCCTTGTAGACTCAAAAGAAATCGAGAGTAAGCCTGATCTCAGAAAGGATCAGATGAAGAGACAACTTCCAGGACTGGGAGACAGATGCCATCAGAAGACTAGATCGTAGCTTTAGAAACTTCTAGGAAATATGAAATCTCCTGGGAAGATTCCCTTGTTTCAGTGACAAAGAAGGAAGCCAGTCAGAAAGACTAGGATATGGATTCTTCTGTGAGACTAGAAGAGAAGTCGATATTGACTTCCAAGATTGATTTAAACAGATCAAGCATGTTGCAGATGTACAAAGCCTGATGTGTGTCCAGAGGATTCTCCCAGCAAGAGGGAGAAAACTATGACGAGACACTTACTCCAGTAATTGAAGAAAAAGTTCCAGTATTTATGAAGACAACCAGAACAACCATGATTCATATATAGTATGAGATGCAGGGGGAGCAATCCCCATATTTAAAATTGAGTAGCAGTTGGTGCATTACATTAGTTGGGTCATGGAGACATGACTACGATAAAAGATTACCTCCATGAAAGAAGAAGAGCTACCTTCAGTATCAATTATTGAGCCACTCTCAGTTTCAGATGAAGTTGTGGCCGTGATAGAATAAGAGGAGTTACTCTAAAATTTCAGCAGCCACAGTGAGGATAAAGCAGTCATTCTCAGCCTCAGAGCAGCTGCAGGTGTAGAGTCGCAATTCCAGAAAGAACAGTTGCAGAAAGAGGAGAGGACATACTCTCAGGCAGTGAGACAGATAGTGCTTTGCAGAGAGCACATAGAGCAAGCACATGATTGTGCAAATTGAGTTGCAACTGAGCAAGTGTACCAAATTGGTACAATGTAATGTGAAAATTTGGTTTGAATTTGAAGATAGAAAGACTCAGGTCTGCAAGTTGAAGAAGGATCTATACAGGTTGAAGCAAGCCCCTCGAGTTTGATATGGCAGAATTGACAGTTTCCTGAAGAGTTTGGGCCTTACCAAGAGTAAAGTTGATTCTAACCTTTACTTCAAGGTTATGAATGATGAGCCAGTTATATTGTTGCTACTATATGTAAATGATGCATTCTTGACAAGATGAAGAAAAGATCATCACAGATTGCAGAAGAAGCTACTACAAAGTTTGATGGAATACCTAATACATTATCTCTTAGGTCTTGAAGTTTGGCAGAGCACAGAGAAGATCTTCCTTAACCAAGGGAAGTATGCAGTTAAAATGAAGAGGTTTGACATGTTGAAATGTAATTCCATGTACACACCCGTGGAAACGAAGTTGAAGCTCCTGGTAGATACCTCGTCAGAATTGGTTGATGCTACTCTGTACAGACAAATTATTGGTTCGGTGATGTATCTGACGAATACCAGGCCAGATATATGTTTTGCCTTGAGTCAGTATCTGGTAGAACCCAGACGTCTTCACATTGTTGCTACAAAACATATGATGAGATACCTTAAGGGTACGTTGGATTTTGGTCCCTGTTATACTAGAGATCATGACTTCAGATTGTATAGATATACCGATTCAGATTGAGTTGGAAGTGTCTCTGACAGAAAGAGCACTTGAGGATATTGTTTTAGTCTGGGGTCAGCCATGATCTCATGGCAAAGTAGGAAGCAATCCAGCATTGCTCCCAGCACGGCAGAAGCAAAATACATTGTTGCATGTTCCGTCAGTTGTGAAGCCATATGGCTTCGGATGTTGTTGACAGATCTATTTGATCTGGAGATGGAAGCCACCGTGATCCTATGTGATAACCAGAGTTGTATAAAGATAATGTGTTCCATGATGAATCGAAGCACATAGAGATCCGGTATCACTTCATTCATGATATGATGCAGAGGGGAGCTTTAAAGCTCCAATATGTTGGCACAAATGAGCAAGTTGTAGACCAAGCCTTTGTCTCGTGTAAAGTTTAAATACTTTCGAGACAAGTTTGGTATAGTCCGAAAGAACCTCCCTCGAAAGGGGGAGTAGTGTTGATGATACGATGGTATCCTCACCAATAGCGGGTAGCTCAGTTAGGATTTTATATCCTAGGGGACTAAACATCCTTGGACATATCCCGAAGGTCCGTAAGGACAGGCTATCAGAGTACTTGTGCATGTATATGCTAGCTTCGGTCAGTAGTGGTAGCTCCGTTAAGATTTTATATCCTAGGGAATCTTTTGATTCCTGGGCAGATCTTTTGGATCTGTCAGAGTACCACAAGATGTTGTTGATGCCGGCCTAGTGCTAAAGATTTCCAGCTTCGTGTTGATGTTGTTGATGCTAGCCTCGTGCTGAAGATTTCCAGCTTCATGTTGATGTTGTCGATGCCAGCCTTGTGCTGAAGATTTCCAGCTTCGTATTGATGTTGTGATGCCAGCCTCGTGATGAATATTTCTAGCTTCGTGTTGATGTTGTTGAGATGCCAGCTTCGTGCTGAAGATTTCCAACCTAGTGTTGATGTTGATGATGCTTTAGCCTTCGTGTTGTGATACTATTGTTGTTGATGTTGTATCAGCATTGTGTTGTTATTGATGATGATGATGTATTAGCGTTATACTAATCCATGTTGATGCAGATGATGATGATGCCACTTCAGCTTCTTGCTAAAGATGATGATGATGATGATGTCATTTCAGCTTTCATGCTGAAGATGATGACGTTACTTTAGCCTCATGCTAAAGATGTTGATGATATTACTTTAGCCTCATGCTAAAGAAGATGATGATGTTACTTTAGCCTCACGCCAAAGATGATGATGATGTTACTTTAGCCTCATGCTAATGAGGATGATGATACTACTCCAGCTCCATGTTGTGAACGATGATGATGAGAAAAACTTCCAATGATTTATAGATATGCCAGTCAATGTTCCAGATGTTGTTGATGTTGCTTCCCTCTCTCTCTCCTGGTGATGTTGTATTGAGTTGTGTCTGTAGAATACCCTTCTTGTTAAGGGGGAGTGTTGAAATATTGTAACTGCAAAGAGTATTCTATTTATTATTGAGTCATTATTAAATAGATCAATCCCCTTTTGTGGATTGATCATGTCGAACATTGTAATTGACCAAATCCCTTTTTTCGTATTGGTCAAACCCTAATTATATCATGTAAATTAAGAAGTTGGCCCCAGGCCCAATTAAAGTGGTTTTAGCCACTAAGAAGACAAGTCGGCCCTGCCCAGTGAAGAGACACCTTTCCAGCGCCTGCCAGCTAGTATAAATAAAGGAGGCCATCGCCTCATTTGTACACTCACTTATTCACTCATCAAGTGCGCAAGTTTGGTAGCTACGGTTGGGAGAAAAAGGAAGAGAGAGGCGCATTGCTCAGTGTTGGATATTCTCTAGTGTTTTGGTGTATTGTATTGGCATTGTATTGGCTATCTATATTAAGGAAGTTTTTGTTGGGTTTTCTCCCCCATGAGGGTTTCCCAGGATAAATGATGTGTATCTTATGATTGTGTTTCTCTCAATGATCCTGCCTATGCTATTGTTATCTAGTAAATTGAAAAGAAACCTAATAATAGCTCAAAACTTAACACAGCAGAGGCAGAGTATATAGCAGACAGTATTGCAAGTCGTGAAGCAGTGTGACTTCGAAAGTTTCTTCCGGGACTTCATCTAAGACATGATGCAGAAGTGAGCAGTGAAGCTCCAATATTCCACAGATGAGCAGACTGCGGACATTCTCACCAAGCTTATATCCAAGGCGATGGACAGATGAGTAGCATTGGGCGTACATTCTCCCAGATTGATCATGCTAATTTGACCAAGAGAGAATGATACATTCACCCACGGGATTAGCCATGCTGACTTGGCTAGTGGTGAATGGCAATCTTTCTCCTATTACTTATGTTGACTTGACTAGGAGTGAAAAAAACTTGAGGTGCTCTAGAGACAAGCTTGGCGACCACCATCGTTGAGAGGGAGGTGTGTTGTTTTTCCTCTCATGGCGACTAACCCCTCTGGCCAAGGGTTCCCTAGATCAATCATGTGAGGTGATTGTGGGGGTAATGCACTGCCAGACCTGATGAGAGAAGAAACATCACACACATAGTCGTGAGGACTATGGAAGTAGCTTCATGCTACTGGATGAGACTATAACTATGGTTGATGGCATTGTAGTAGTTGTGTGCTACTAGTTGATTGTCGCATAGTTATAGAGACATCGACTATGACTATAGTTGATGGCATTGTAGTAGTTGTGTGCTACTAGTTGATTGTTGCATAGTTATAGAGGCCATGACTATGGTTGATGGCATGGTAGTAGTTGTGTGTTACTAGTTGATTGCTACATAATCATAGAGACTATTGAGTTGCATGGTGGTAGCTTGTGTAGCTACCAGTGGATTGCAGGATATGATTATGGTTGATGGCATGGTAGTAGTTGTGTGCTACTAGTTGATTGTTGCATAATCATAGAGTGTGACTATGGCCGATAGCATGGTAGTAATTGTGTGCTACTAGTTGATTGTTGCATAGTCACAGAGAACATAACTATGGTTGATGGCATGGTAGTAGCTTAGTGCTACTAGTTGATTGCTACATAGTTCTAGAGATTATTGGACTACATGGTAGTAGTCTTACGACTACTAGTGGATCACAGATCATGACTATGGCTGATGGCATGGTAGTATCTTAGTGCTACTAGTTGATTGTTGCATAGTCATGAGAGACTATTGGATAGCATAGTAGTAGCTTACTGCTACTAGTTGATTACTAGGTAGTCATTACAGCATGGTGGCAGCTTTGTGCTGCTAGTTGATTGTTGGAGAGCATGGTAGTAGTTGTGTGCTACTTGGAGTGGTTGTGTACCACTGGATACTAGTTGTGTACTACTATGGATTGGCACAGTCGTGTTCTACTGGATGGCAGTGCAGTAGCTGTGCGCTACTAGCCGATTGCCATGGAGACTACCAGTTCACATTGGGAGTAGATGAGTGCTAGTTGATTGCAGAGACTGTGACAGATGATTCGAGCTACCGATGGCATTGAGGTAGTTGTGTGCTACCAGCTAATTGTAGAGTAGTCAGTGAACTACTAGATGAAGACATCGTGAAAGATACCTCCCTAACTAAGAGGGAGTGTTGATGTTTTGGTAGCTGCGGGAGGAACTTTCCTCTAGAAGACCTTTCTTAGATGAAGAGAAGATTCTGAAAGTCCAGGAAGACCATTAAACAGCAAGAAGAATACCCAGAAGAGAAGTCGCCCACGCAGAAAAGAATAAAGTAAAAATAAGATTCCCAGAGAAGAAGTCGGTGGAGGCAGTTGACTTGAAGACTATAAATAAGGAGGACGTCTAGCTCATTTGGACACACTCACTCACTGAGGAAAAGGTGTGAAAGTCTAAGGAGGAAGAGGAGACACAAAACTGGGGTTTTGGTTATTCTTGGTGGCTACTTTATCTTGTGCGCTATCTCTCTAAGGAGGTTCACTCTTCTTGTATTTTGTTATTGCTGCAACTGTGAGCACTGGAGGTGCACTAGCCTAGTGCTAGGGTTTATATCTTGTCTGTGACTCTTAAGAGCTGGTGAATGGTTGGACTTTGTGAACGGAATCTATCTAAGAAAGGTTGTTGGGTTTTTCCCCCATTTGGGGTTTTCCCAAGATAAATCTCTTGTGTTCTTTTTGTCTCTTGTTTATGTTGCTACTACTTAGTACATGATATATATATGTTAATGGTGATAAAGTAAAAGAACACTAGTAACTCTAATGCTCTGTCAATAAAGAAAATCTAACAATGTCGAGTGCACCAGTTTCAGGGGTGACAGGGTCACCTTGCACGGCTTCAGGATCACAGTTGCAAAGTATTCAGGCAGAGGGTGCAGAGGCTTCAGGATCTCAGAGTGTTGGGATTAGATATGAGGCTGAGACTCTCGGGCACGGAGATATCACTTCTCCTTTGGTTACTCTAGGGAAGAAGAAACCAAGATGGTTTCAGAAGACCCTGAAGGAAGCCAAGGAGAATGTTGGAGAGCCCAAGAGATTGTTCAAAGAGAGCAAAGCATCAGAGAGGCTTGGGTCATACTTGGCGATTGTGACGAGCATCACAAATTCAAAGCCCACGACATTTGCGCAAGCAGTTGACCAACAAATTTGGCGAGAGGCCATGTTGGAGGAGTATAACTCCATTATGCACAATGATGTAGGGAGGTGGTGTTGAGGCCAATGGGGAAGTCAGTTGAACTTCCAGATGGTTATACAAGACTAAGTATGTTGCAGATGGTGTTGAGATTTGGGTAACTTGGAAAGTGGCCCCCTTGTGGTTCTGGGACTCTAACCACAAGAGGGAGATGTTTGCACCATTGTGCCATGTACTTTATGTATAATTTCACTTTGACTTAGGAGATTTAAGTCAAAAGTGAAATTTAGTCATTTTAGCCTAAAGTGACTAATTATTCACTAAGTGGGTGAATGATGGGACATAAAGTGAACTTAGGGAACTTAACCCAAAGTGTGTTTTATGTTGAGATTCTTTTGGAGAGATCTCAACCATTGATTAGGGATGTCTTGGGATGATCCTAGCCATCCATGTTTTAGGTTTCCTTACGGAGGCTCAAGAGGGGCGCAAGGGAAAAAGGGAGGCTCATTCACTTGTATGTTCACCAAGAGAGTTGGGAGAAGGACAAGAGGATGGGAATGGAAGCATTGAGAAATGTAAGCTTGGGCGCCTCCTTCCATGGAGGACTCATGGAGGCTTAAACCTTCATTATTTTCCGGTGTTGGTTATTGCTTGGAGGAGGGCGCACTTGTGGAGGAGGGCACACACTTATCTGGCAGTAGGAGGACTTGTGCTACTTCAGATCTGTTTGGTTCATGGTGGAGGAGGCACACAACAGGTTGTTTGTGTGAAAGGGATTCTTCATTGGGCCAAGGAGGAGGTAGGGTGCATCACTTCAGTGGATAGAGAAACAATGAGGAAGGGCACACTTTCCTAGGCGCAATCTTCTTGGAACCTGTGCTACAAGCTTGAGAGAAGCTTGTTATCTTACTAGGTTCTATTGTATTGTATTCCTTGTTGTATTCACTACTTGAGATCATCATTATATATACTTTCATTCCAAACTGGTTTTCCCCGGGGGGGTTTTATCTAGGGTCATGTTGAGCAAAAATACCTGTGTCCATTTTCATGCATGCTTAGATGTGTAGATCAGCATTTTATTGTTGTAAAGATCTACAGGAGTGTTACTTGTTTTGAGTTATATTGCATGTGCTAACATTGGGTTACAAAAACACTTGCAAGGGCACCTCAAAGAACACTTAGCCATAAAACTTATGAACAGAAAGTTACTTGATTGTTTGCTACCATAAACAGCAGCAAAGGATAGTTTGGGAGCAAAACTTAGAGCCCAATTCCAAGTCAAGGACAAACCTATTTGGGTAGCCTCATAGGACCTCAGTTTTCTTCATGGTATAGAGCCCTTGGTGGCAAAGACTTGCTGATTTCTAGAGCATATAGTTGATTGTTGGAGAGCATGGTAGTAGTTGTGTGCTACTTGGAGTGGTTGTGTACCACTGGATACTAGTTGTGTACTATTATGGATTGGCACAATCGTGTTCTACTGGATGGCAGTGCAGTAGCTGTGCGCTACTAGCCGATTGCCATGGAGACTACCAGTTCACATTGGGAGTAGATGAGTGCTAGTTGATTGCAGAGACTGTGGTTAGAGTCCCAGAACCACAAGGGGGCCACAGTTCCCAAGGCAATTCACAACTCTTTGTAGATAAGTCTTTCATAAGTTTGACCGGATCCAACCTGATTCTCCATAGATTTCCAATTACAAGTTTGCCTAAAAAGAGTTGATCGAATCGTATTAGTGTCTATAACGGATTTCTTTCGGGTAATACCTATTATTAAGGCTTCATTGGCCAGTGCTGCTAGATCTCGTGCATCAGAACTTATGGTTCTAGATCCAAATTCATCGGAACAGGACAACTCTTTTTCCAAGTAGAACCCTTTACTACATAAAAGAATAGGAAATTCCCTTTGTCGTTGTGGGATAACAAGCATTCGAATATTGATCGATCTATCTAATCGATTTGGAGCTATTAGGGCTGGATCCACTTTTGGGGGGATATGAGTCGGAGCAATAACAAGAATATTTCTAATAGAATCTCTATCATAATCTCTAGAGAGATGGCTCACTAATAAACCAAGGAAAGAGTCACTTAAGTCGAAATCAAGGAAAGCGTGAGTTAAGTCATTGACATTCAGTTCATGAATGTTTGGAATCCATATTATGCAAGGAGACATTCTTTTTGCCAATTCCAAGGTAAGATGGAATTGTCGCATTTTGTCTATTGCCAAATTAAAAAATTCAGTTTGAATAATTCTACTATCAGGGTAATTTAAATTTTAAATACTTACCATACAAGAACTTGTTCAGAGATATTTTTATTAAAGGAACATAAGAGTCTGCTGCTATACTTTTGACCAAATAGGATCGACCAGTTCCCATAGGACCTATGAGTAAAATCCCTTTGGAAAGTAATGATCCTGAGTGGAGTGATAAAGGGGGTCCATGAAATGGGG
>JASDQU010010909.1:134237-161263 GCA_032191745.1 Picea mariana | reverse complement strand
GTGGTTGCGATAAACAGTTTTGGTAGGACGAATTTGTTTATACGTGTCTTGGTGAGGTGAGGCGAGGCAAGTCGTGCGACTCTACCCAAGTTGTAAACCAAGCCAGTAGTTCTCATATTGTAATTGTTTTGCAATAATAAGACATAGACGGGGGTTAGGCATGTCTTGTGTCACCCACACTATTTATGTGTCTCTTGTTTGTTTCGCAATTGTTCTCTTTGTTTCACATGTTCATGGATGTATGCTTAAATGAATAAGTGTTAAGTTGTTAACAAGAGTGTCTAAGTATTCAAGTGAGTTGCATAGAGTTAGAGTATGACTTGCACGTAGCCTAGAACGGTGTATGGGTATGCTCTAGGTGAAGAGGCATAGTTCGGATGAAATATTCTTAGTGTTTCCTAGCAGCCAAGTGAGAACCGTCATGGTGTCACACGCCCTTAGGAGGTGCACGATCGCAAGATCTAGGTAGGCGTCCTGTGGGGTCGTGACATTTGTTATGAGAGCTGATTTTGGTGAATAGACTTGCTAGATCTTCACCAATATCTCAACGATAGTTGGTATCAAACCTTGAAGCATGCTCTACTACTGTGGTGGTGACAATGGTGATAGGGCACACTTGTTGTGAAGACAGTTTGGTCGCAGAATTGGTGAATGGTTTGGTAAGGTGGACTTACCCTTCGTAGAGATAGTCTAGGCACAAACTTGGTTGGTTTGTGATTTGTGATGGAAGTGAAGTGCCAAGTTTATGGACATAGTCGTGATTTGTGATGGGTGTAGAGTTCTTGATGTGGTTCAAGCACTTGAGCAAAGAAGATGATCAAAATACTTGTCACACATCTGATTGTAGGATCGATCACAGAGTTCGTCGCAAAACTTAGCACATAGTTGATCGTAGAGTTTTGGATAAGTCTTGAGGCGAATTCTTGAGGATGAACCTCTTGCAAGAAGAGTGAAGATACTTAGAGGGCCATCAATGGTTGGGTCACATGCAGATGGCAGTGAAACTGAGAAGGAGCCCAAGAATGGAAAAATGAAGGATTGACTTGTTATCTTGGAGAGGACTCTTGAGAAGATGACAGACATAATGTATCAACATGGTGAGGAGGTTGAATGGATGGAGATTGAGATAGGAAATATGAAGCATGGGTTTAATGACGTTGTTCAAGAGTGCCAGGAGACCATGAACATGATCATCGACACCTTGATTGACGACGTTCAGGATAGACTCAAGGCAACGAAGAATGCACTAGCCTTAGTCACATAGAAGTTGAAGGACCAAAATGACACCATCACATTGTTGAAATGAGCTTTGGCCAATGGAAAGAGTTTAGTTGTCACTCCAATGAGGATCAAGATAAAGGAACCTTGAGCCATAAAACGATACTCGCAATGTTAAGTTGCTTGGCAACTTCTGTTGGGACATTGAGTAGTACTTGGAACAATTGAACGAAAGTTCAGACGAAGCTAAGGTGAACTCTACTAAGATGTTCTTGGAAGGGATTGCTAAGATATGGTGGAGGAACCAGGTGGAGGACTTGGCAGTTGGGAGAATTGTGGAGAAGATCGAAAACTGGGAAGAGATGAAGGTAGCCTTGAAGGCATAGTTTGGTCTAGGAAACCAAGCATGGATCGTAAGAAATCAATTGTTGGCTCTTAGGCACGCTAGTAAGATCCAATCCTACATTAAGGAGTTCACAAGGCTCATGTTGGATATCAAAGATGTGTCAGAATAAGACATATTTTTCCACTTCATGAATGGTTTGCAACCATGGGTGTAGAGTGAGTTGTGATGCTAGCATGTGCAGACTCTTGTGACAACCATCACCGCAACAGACAAACTGTTGGACTTTAGGGGTGAATCCAAGACAAGTCCTAATAGTAGTGAGGATGCCCAAGATATAAAGTAGTGGCAAGGGAAGGGGAAGAGGATGGACAAAAGAAAGGAAAATATAGCTAAGGGAAGTGAGGATAATGTCAAGAACATAGATGCAGTGAAAGAGAAGAAGCTGATTTTTTATTGGACTTGTGCCAAGGAACACTATGCGAAGAATTGTCCATTGAAACAAAAGTTGAATGCTTTGAAGAAAGTGGGAAACCCATCTGTTGGGATCTTGTAGGTCTTGAATGTTGTCATAGAAGGTGATCCATGGAGAGCCAAGAGAAAGATGATACAAGACTTTGCTATGTGTAGGTCAAACTCAATGGGAAGTTAGTGACGACCATGGTGGATAGTGGAGCGACTCATAACTTCTTAAGGAAGGATATGGTATAGAGACTTGGGTTGCAACCTGAGATAATGCAGACAACCTTCAAAGTAGTCAAATCAAGTGTAGATAGGGTCATTCATGTTCCCAAGGATGTCTCATTGAAGCTTGGTGATTGGTGCAGAAGGATGAGTTTCACCATTGTTCCTATGGTCGATTTCGAAGTTGTGTTGGGATAGAAGTTCACAAGGAAGGAAAAGGCAACACATGTTCTTCACATGAACAATTTGGCCATTTTCTTGGGTAAAACTCCATTTTTTATTCCTACAATGAGGAGGAAGGAAGGGGGTAAACAGATGTCCTCCTTGCAGATGGTTGTAGTGGCCAGCTAGAGTGCACATCTTTGTGAAGATTAACTTGGACGATGTGGGATGATGGTTGGACAACCTAACGCGAAGAACGAAAGGAGACTTGTGTCAATGGGACAGAGGCTTGCTGATGTTGAAGACATAGTTGGAGATATGGCTAAGGAAGTGGATGGCCTAGCATATTGTTTTTTGAAGTATGAAGAATTTCAATGAATATTGGAGGAAGTCACATAAAGGAGGATGTTGGAGCAGTTCGTTGAACAGGAGCAGAGACCATCCATGTGTTGAGCACTCAACACACCCTCAAAATTCCCTAAAATTTTGGGGTACCGCTTTTCTTTAATTTCATCCTTATACTTTGATCCTTTCATAGTCATAACATGTTTCAAGGTTTTCTTTTGATTTCTATGCATTTTGATCAAGTCTCGGGCTTAAAATGGATTATCGTTGAAAGGGAGAAAGGGCTAGGTATTTTTTATGTCGAGGAAAGGGGTTAAAGACTTAAATTTTCTAAAATTTTATCAAAATACTGGTCAATTGTTGACTTCCTCAATGCCCGACAGACACTTTTGAAAATCATCAATGCATTGATCGAGCGTCGGGGGTCTCTCTACACAAATGCATGTTAGACTTCTCAGTCTGTGGATCGTCGATGTCTATCGACCATCAACACATGACAGTGAAGATTTTAAAATATATTAAGGAAAGATAGACCTTGACATGGACGAAGTCAAATGGTCCTCACAGTCGTAACCCTCTGATTTTTACGAGAAACACATCCCAATCATTAATCCCTTAGGTGGAAAATCACTCGATTCTGGCATGAGGTGAAGCCATGTCAGCTATCACCATGTCAACTTTAATATATTATTTTCCACGTGGATATTCCTGTTACCACCTTGTCTATCACATCATCACACTAACCACACTTCGCCACATCAGTCATGCCACGTTAACTTCCATGTCAAGATCCACATCATCACAAGCAATTCACAAGTTCATCGGGGCACCGAAAATTATGATGAAAAAGGTCAAAGAAAGTAGTTGAGATAATGAATTCACCGACGTCAATGTTACATCTGTCATTGCCATGAAATACACATAGATATGTTAATACCTATAAGAAATTGACTCGTCGATGACTGATATCTCGTCAACGTCGGCAAACCAAGACCCAAGATTACACTTTTCAACGCATGAACAAATCTATCGATAACTGATTATCATAAAGACAAGGTCATGATATAAACCGTCTGTATTGCTCCTTGCACTAATATGAACTGTCCAAATTCCAAAGAAGAGATTTCGAAACATTGACGCTTCAAACCCAGATAGAATTACACTGACTCTAATGTCATATCTGTTGGTTGTGGAGCCTGATTATCTTCTTGATTCAGAGGTCTTTTACTTTCAGTCGTGTTTATACCCATGAAGTATTTACACCCCATAAGTATGTACACTCTTCCATGCGAGGGAGTGCAGAGGGGGGGTACCCCCTCTGTGGGGTCCGGGGGAGCTATCCCCCCGGCTGGGGGGTCTGGGCGCAAGCGGGCCCCCAGCGGGGGTTAAGGGGTGAAGCCCCCGAAGGAAACATTGCCTTGTAAATGTATATTGTAATTTCATTGTAAATATGGAACATTCATTATCAGGTCGCAGATCTAACGATGGAGATTATGTTAGGGTTTTTTTCCCTAGAAGGCAACCCTATTTTATGAGGGAAATGTATTGTGGCTATGGTTGACGACGAATATTGTATTCTGAGATAGGAGACTGTGAGAGAAAGAAGAGGAAGTTATAGCGGGTTTTGTTGTAGGTTGTATCCCTTCATATGCTGGATAATAATAAAGGAAGGACCTGGCAATTTCTCTGGTGGACGTAGCCCACACTAGGTGANTTGTATTGTGTATCTTCTGTGTTTTGTTTCTACATTTGTTTTATTTTATTGCTCCACGGTCCTGTTTTTCTAACAACATCGGTGATCAGCCGAGAACACGCTTGTGACATGAATCTTAAGGCACATTGTATGCGTTGATGGTCGGTAGCACGTCAGCATCGGCAGACCCCAACCCATCATTTCCCAATGAAACATATGAATGAGATCGTCAATGGACTATTTCGATAGAATGAATTGTGATCTTAACTGTTCACTCTGCCCCACGTTTGATCTAGACTGTCCATATTCTAAAAAAATGATTTTTGAATGCCTTGTGTTTTAAGGAAAAGCAACCTCACTCACCGCATGTTATTCGACAAGTTCAACCTATTCGAGTAGGCCACGTTAGCCAAGGGAAACTCCGAACTCCATGCTACACTATGTGTATCACACATCAACATTTCAAAAAACTCCCAAGAAATAGGGTCACAAAAACAAACTTTCAAACATCCACCTTTGTCGCGATCGATGATTAAACATTGTCATAAGTTGTCCAAGCCGTAAGAAAGAACATATCCCCGATCCCTAATTTTAGAAATCATTGTGCACCAACCTACCATTGTTCAAGATCGTCGATAAACCAACTTTACATTCCCTTGCGTCATCGATTAACATAGCACATTAACTCCAATATCATGACCCGATGACGAATTTAAATCCTAAGGATCTGCAAGGACTCTATTGTACTCGAAAATGGTGAATTTGTGTGGGACTAGTAGAAACAAGTTATTTGAATCCGATTTGGATCTTTTGTCTTATCATTATTTCAAAGAGCATTAGATATCTTCGCACAACAACCACTCGTGTATAAACAAGTGGTGTCCTCATTCCAGGCTAAATTGTTGTCAAGTTTACTGTCATTTCCAAAACCGATAAGTGTTGAAATCCTAAAAATCTAGTTTTGCTCAGGTATTGTGTTCATTTTAGTAAATTACTCACGGTGTTTGATCGATGGAAATTGTAATAGTGTTATATTATGCAGGGAAAATACCTCTTCTATGACCAACAACCCATCAGTCACCAAAGACGCCAAAGGGAAAGAAGATACATCTTGGAGAGGCTTCTAGCCTTGCTACTTTCAGAGAATTGGAGTTCACACCCAAAGTAGAGACTGTAATCAAAATGTCATAGAAGAAACTGCTAGCTCCACCACCACTCTACAAAGACACAGACACAAGCATGACATCTAAGCTATCTCTTCCCACCTTGCACGATTTATACAATAACATTTATAATGGTGATTTTTTTAGTTCATTCCGCATAGTGATCCAAAAGTAAGAGTCTTGGACGACCATTTATTTCAAAACATCAAATCATCATCTTTGAACATGGTGGCCTCCAGAACCCCGATTTTTCCCTATGTGGAAACTTTAGAGTGGATAATTAACCACACCAATGCCGAAAAGTTATTGATAAATGATGTCAATGATCAATGTGTTGGTTTTTTCCTACCAGTAGAGGTCAACAAATATTACAAACTCATGGAGCCCGAAGTTAGGCTTAACACTGACTTTGTGGCCAAATTCTATGAACACCATAACACTAGTCAATTATTGGCATCCTGGTGGAAGGAATATAGGAAATTCATGAACAGAGCCTCTAGATAGTACAATACTTGATCCGGACTTATGAGCGGATAGAAATGAATAATAGATTGAATACAATAACACAAAGATATGGAGAATAACAACAGATATATAGTGAATAATAACTTATATTGAATAAAGAAAATAGGTTGAAACTATAAAATTGCAAAACTGAAAACAACTTGCTCGAATGGTGGTAGCTAACTCTGTGAAAAGATGTGGCTGCTACATGCATATGTCTGAGTAGAATTATTACAATGAGGCTCCATAGGCCTTTTTAACATTACTCATGAATTCCAAAACCCTAGGCGTCCAAAAACCTAACCCTAGGATATGAAATGCCAAAAGTTATGTGGGCCTCGATGGGTAAGTTGGTACCTCAATTTCTTGGGGTCGTAACTTTTGCATACGAACTTTGTTTTAAGTGTGTGATATCCCGTTGAAAACATCTTTTCAAGAAATACACATTATGTTATCAAACTCTAACTAAGTCTACAGTTTGACTATGGAAAGCCAAAAAATCATTGTTTAGGGCCTCAAAATGGCCCTAGAAGTACAAAAAGATGTACTGACATGAAAACATCCAAAATAATCCATTTGGAATAGATGGGAGGCCACCAATATCCACCTGGATGTTGTTTAGGGATTCAGGATAGCCCCAGAAGTGTAGAACTCACAATTACAAATAAATTTCATCATTATAGAGAAATGTGTTGAACTAAAAACTATCAAGAGGAGCAAGTTGGAATAGGTGGGTGGCCACCAATATCCACCTAGATCATTCCTCCCCCCTTAGGAAGCAAGGGTCTCCATTGCGTTAAGTTCCCCCATCAGGTGAGGAAATTTCTGTTGAACTTAGCCCCGGGTGAGCCACCTACCTTGGTGCAGGAGTTGCCCTGCCTTGACAACCCGATAAATATGGATCCTTTGATGGTGAGTTTCCTTAGCTTGTGTTTCCACTATCTTATTAGAGGATGCATATTCCATGCAGTCAAGGTTTTTATAAGTTGGTTTCAATTGTTCTACGATCTCCTAGGTGTCCAATAATGGTGGAAAATATGGATGGAGGAGGTCAACATTGAACATTGGGTGCAAGCCAAGGAAGGGGGGAGTGTTGAGATCAAAATCATTTTCACCCACAACCTTGATGATAGTGTAAGGCCCATAGAGAATTGGATGGAGCTTCTGATGGGGCCCTATAAGGCGCTCTTTCTGCAAATGTAACCAGACCTTGTCTCCCACCTGAAACTTGTGCGGTACCCGGTGTTGATCATGGCACTGCTTGTACTTAGCATTGGCTTTCTGCAAAATCTCATGGACCTATTGGTGGATGTGTTGAATCCGCTCAATGAAGATGGTGGCTTTGTCGGCCTCGGACTAAACATGAGAATATTATTCCTGTGTGGTTTCAAGAGGTAGTGCAACATCAATGGGACCCAAGGGGTTGGAATACTAGCCCCACCTGAAATGGGCTATGGCTGATGGATATATGGAGAGCCCTATTGTAGCTATTTTCAACATAGGGCAGACTCGCATCCCATGTACATGGATGCTTATAGTTATACACGCATAGGATGTGCACAAGCATTCGATTGATGGCCTCTGTTTGGATATTGGTTTGAGGGTGGAAGGAAGTGGATTTAGTGAGCTTGGTGTCCAATAGTGACAAGAGACTTGACCAAACTGTGTTGAGGAACCTATTGTCCCAATCTGATTTTATGGTCTGTGGTATCCCAAAATGGACCCACACTCGTTCGAAGAAGATATTGGCAGTATCTACCATTGTGATGCTCTTCTTGCAGGCTGTGAGAATGGCCATCTTTGAAAACCGATCAACCACCACAAATACACAATCATTTCCTTGCTTGGTGGATGGAAGGCCAAACATGTAATCCATCGAGATGGATTATCAAGGCCTCTCAAGAGTAGGAAGAGGGGTGTATAAGCCTTGCTTCTTGATGGTTGGCTTGGAAATGGCACAGGAAGTGCAAGATCTGATATACTTGTTGAGGTATTGTCGAAGTTTTGGCCAATAAAAATGTTTCTATAGAATGGCCATAGTTTTCTTCGCACCAACATGTCCTGCCATCTGACTGGAGTGAGACTCCAAAATTAGCTTTGCATGCTTACTTGTGGGAACACAAAGGTGGTGCAGATGGCATAACAGTCCATCATGAATGTGGAAATCGGTAATATTTGCGCCTATACCCAAGAGCTAATAGGTGGTGGTAAAGTGAGAATCTCATTGATAAAGTTGGGGCCACTCAGATGCCTCATGCCCACAGGAATGGAGAACGGTGGTGAGTGCAACAATGGAAGGTCGAATGAGGTAGTCAACGACATGATTTGTGCTCCCTATCTTATGCTTGATATTGAGATGGAACTGTTGCAGGTATTTGGACCAATTTTGATGGAGGTCGTTCTACAACTTCTCCCGTGTTTGTATGAATTGCAAAGGCTTGTGATCAATGTGGATGATTGTCTCCTTTCCCAGAATGTAATGTTTCCATTGACAACAGGCTTGCATAATAGAATACATTTCCTTGTCATAGGTGGGGTATTTTCGGACAATATCTAAGAGTGTCTCACTATGGTATGCTATTGGATGATCGTGTTGAGTGAGAACTATGCCTACAACATAGTCAGATGCATCAGTATCAATCTCAAACGGTTGTTGCAGATTGAGTAAGGAGAGTACTGGAGATTAGCACAAGAAATGCTTCAGATCATCAAATGCTCATTTTTGTGCCTTCCCCCATGCAAAATTTTCCTTTCCACCCCCTTGGTCACTTGGATGAGGTCCCATGCAATATGAGAGAATCCTAACACAAACCATCGGTAGAAGTTGGTAAGTCCCAAGAAGATCTAAAGCTCAATTAGTGTGGTCGAGGTTGTCCAGAAACAAATGAATTGGATCTTAGTTGGATCCACATGTACCCCATGCTCATCAACAATGTATCCCAATTATTGGACCCTATTCATGCCAAAGGAGAATTTTTCCAAGTTGGCATATAGCTTGTGCTATCGTAGAGTGCTCAAAACCTGTTGAAAATGTTGCATGTGATCCTACCAAGTTCTGTTTAAGATGATGATTTCATCTAGATATACCACCACAAAAGAGTTGGTGAAGGGTCTCAATACATCATCCATCAATCTCATGAAAGTTGTTGGTGCATTTGTTAAGCCAAATGGCATGACCATTCATTCAAAGAGAACTTCTTTAGATTTTAAAGTTGTCTTCCATACATCAGTCATTTCGATGGGAACCTGGTGGTAGCCAGACTTTAGGTCAATCTTGTTGAAGAACTTTCCCCCCTTGAGTTGGTCAAGAAGGTCATCAATTCGGGGAATTGGGTATCGGTTCTTGACTGTGATTTTGTTTAATGATCTGTAATCAATGCAGAGCTGCCAGGTCCTGCCTTTCTTCTGCACTAGTACAATCGGGCTTCTGCAAGGGGAGGAGTTGGGTCTGATGTGCCCCTTTTGAAGCATATCTTGGATTTGACACTTGATTTCGTCATTTTCCATCAGCAAGCGATGATAGACTGGTCAATTGGGCAGAGGTGCACCGGGGGTGAGATCAATTGGATGCTTGACTTAGTAGTGTGTTGTTACTCTGGTGGGTGAGGAGAATATGTATTTGTACTCTTCCACGATCCCATCCACTTGCTTATGTTGCAAAGAGAGGCTCTGTGTAGAGGTCATGGAAGTGGCAATGACCTTCTAATTACTGTGAGAATGGATCACAAAGAAAATAAAATTCTTGTTCTGTGAAATGACCTTACCACATTGCTTGGTAGAGATCAAAGAAATAGCGGTAATCAGCGCTACCTCTGGTATCTTGTACAATTATCTACCCAAAGTAATAATAACTCATACACAACATGTTGCTTCCACAAATATGGTTAGCCTAAAAGAAAATCACAAAACTCAAGGGGATAAATATCACACAATACCTCATCTTTGAAGGGATTGATGTCGTAGGGAAGACGACAATGTTGGCCAACACGAAGATCTCTTACTTTTTGAATCCAACCGATGGTGTAGGGTTGCGGGTGAGGTGTCATCAATAGGTCCAGACACTTGATGACCTCTGTTGAGATCAGGTTCTTCGGACTGTCACTATCGACAATGAAATGAATCAGATCCCCCTTACCCACATCTGTGAGTGAAAGAGGTGTTCCCCTTCCTCTAGTTCTTCTGGTTCGTTTGGATGGAATTTGGTGGTAGCGATAGTGGCACTGGGTTCGACATCGATAATATGCTTCCCTCCTTCTGGATTTGATTTGGAGTCAGAATATGCCTCTGACTCAGAAGCTTTCAGCTTGGTCACCAGTGACTGCTTGGAGCGACATTCTTCGGTGTTGTGCAAAGGGATTTTATGGTATTCACACCACTTTCCTGTGTCCTTCTTCGACTTCTCATTACTCTTCTTGGGTTGTGTATTAGACTAGTTTTCCTGAGAGTGGTCATCTTTTCTTTGTCCCTTGTTTTTTGGGTTGGGGCCACCTTTTCTCCGCTTTGACTGTGAGGAGTTTGCAGATCCAAACTCTCACCCCTTCTACTTAAATTACTTCTCGATATTGACAGCATATCTATAAGCCACGCCTAATGATGCGATGTCCATAAAATCTATTTATGTTTGAATGTATCTATGTAGAAACCCACGATATTTGAGCACCAGATTTCGTTCAAAGACTTTGATACCCAATTTGGTGCGTAGGGTATGGAAAATATTGGTGAAATTTGGTATTGTCTAGTCCCTTTCTTGATGCAACGTGGTCCATCTTATGTATTGGTCTCGTACCTTCCAACATGGTAGTATTGTTCTTTAATGGCATCCCTGAAGGAATCCCATGTGGGGGCGACTACAAATATTGCAGATTCCTTTGTGGCCCTTTACTCAGCGTAAGTATCCCACAAATCCTTAACATGGGGGATGACCTTGAGGAGTGCAAAAGTAATATTTTCCCTATCGGAAAAATTGTAGACCGAAAAATACCCTTCGAGCAGATTCAACCATTTATCTACAACATCTGAATCTATCATTCCTTCAAATAATGAAATATCAAAATTTACTTGTGCCTTGAAGGGGGTTGCATGGCCACTTGATGAAGATGTGTCTCCAGTGTGCAGTCGTTGAACGATCTGTGCAAACTTGTCCATCATTTCATTCCTTTGTTGCGCAAGGGCTTCCTCAAGAAATGTTTTAAAAGGATCTCCTGCTCCATCATCTTTCTTCTCATCCCCCATGAGTTTTTTTGGGCTCGACGCGACCGATCTTGCAAAGGATCGACTGGTTTGAGTCCCAAATTCTTGTACCCAAATATTGTCGGGGACATGCACGAAGAAAAACAAATGAAGAGCATACCGCTCTGATACCACTGATCCATATTTATGAGCAAAACGAAATGAATAACAGATTTAATACAATAACACTGAGACACAGAGAACAACAATAGATATTTGGTTAACAATAGCTTCTATTGAATAAATAAAATAGGTTGAAACTGTAATACTGCAGAACTGAAATCAACTTGCTCGAATGGTAGTGGCTATCTCTGAGAAGAGATGTGGCTGCTATGTGCATTTGTCTGAGAAGAATGATTAAAATGAGGCTCCAGAGGCCTTTTTAATATTACTCATGAATGCTAAAGCCCTAGACATCCAAAAACCTAACCCTAGGAGATGAAATGCCAAAAGTTATGTGGGCCCCGATGGGTAAGTTGGTACCTCAACTTCCCGGGGTCGTAACTTTTGAACACGACCTCTGTTTTAGGTCTATGATAACCTGTTGGAAAGGTATTTTTGAGAACTAAACATTATTCCATCAAAACTTAACTCTGTCTATAGTTTAACTTTGGAAAGCAAAAAAAAACACTGTTTAGGGCCCCAAAATTTCCCTGGAAGTACAGTAAGATGTACCGACATGAAATATTCCAAAATAAGCCAGTTGGAATAGGTGTGTGGCCAAAAATATCCACCTGGATGCTATGTAGGGCTTTAGGATAGCCCCGAAAGTGCAGAACCCACAATTACAAATAAATTTCATCATTACAGAGAAATGTGTTGAACTTAAAACTGTGAAGAGGAGCCAGTTGGAATAGGTGGGTGGCCACCAATATCCACCTGGATCAATACTATAAGCCTTAGATAACCCTATATGTTCCTCATGGCCATCATATGTCGGTTATATGGATAAAATTATTTCTCCAAGTTTTTGAAAGCCTAGATTCCCTTGGCATATACGGTATCAATATCTGAAAGTGGTTTCAACTCGAGTGCCATAATTTCAAAGCAGTTGAGTATTAGGTTTGAGCAAGCCCAGAAACCAAAAGCAAAATAAGTCCCCTCCTTATTTATGGAATCCTACCTATTGGACGTGGTGTGTGCTAAGAATGTATTTCCATGACTGGGATTAAGATAGCATATTTCAGAGTTACTTGTCCAGTCTATGTAAATTTTTTGTGGGAGAACATGTATAAGAATTCTTATGGTGCAATTTGTGATGAATTCCTAGCTAGAGTGTATTTTAGAATTTTTAAACAAAAATGTCCAAGGCTTTCTGATGCAACAAGAAAGGTCATCTCAAAAGTAGAGCATTGGTATATGGAGGCACTACTACATATTGAAAAATTTGCGACAACTACTTGCGACAAAAGTATCTTTTCGTCGCAAAATTCAAGAGAAAGAGATCATTTTTTCAATTTTATTATAAATCCAGCCCGTATTCATCACTCTATCGACGAATCAATATGTTTGTTGCTCTTGTGACAAACATGAAGATAATGGACTATTTTTGCTCTTGCGATGAACTTATGGATTCATCACAAGAGCAGTGCTAACCATTGACCGTTACACTATTTGATAAAGTCAATATTGATCGTTATACTCTTTGACCTAGTCAACATTGATTTGGTCAACTTTCATCGCAAGAACAACGATAACCATTGACCGTTACACTATTTGATAAAGTCAACATTGACCGTTATACTCTTTGACAAAGTCAACATTGATCTGGTTAATGTTTGTTGCTATTGCGACAAAAAAAAATATCTATAATATTTTTCGAATAGAGATGTTGCGACAATCTTGCTATAACAATGACGATTCAGAAATGACATTTTTGTGTGGAAGAATGTCACAGAATATTAGAGGTGGGAAAAAAAGTAAAGAGGGTGAAAAGGGTTATGGTAGATGTTATTTCCCTTGCAAAAGATGTTGCACTACACGTCCCGTAAGAATTTTAATAGCAACAACTAAAAAACATTGTAGGAAATATGGGCACATTGATGGGGGATCGAATGAATATCGTCTCGTGGTAATTATTAGCTATATATTCATTATTTGTTTTTATATTGTCGATTATATATATATGTGTGTGTGTCTTTGTGTGTGTGTGTGTGTGTGTGTGTGTGTGTGTGTGTGTTGTTTGAATATTTGTTATACACACTAATTTTGCATGATTGTTTGTAATTATAAAGTTAGAGTTTCCCTCTAACTTTTTGTAGAATATTGTACCAAGTAGTAGTAGAAATGATGTTGTACAAGCTGAGGAACATGATCAAGAAAATGAGGATCTCATGGAAGATTGTTAGGTGAATTTTTTTTACCATCGTCAAATATTTTACCTCGCACATATCGAGATTTGCATGCCATTATGAAAGACATTGGAATGGATTATCAAACTATAGATGCATGTACTAATGATCATATTATATATTATGGATAACACGCTTCGAAAACAGAATGCCCGCAATGTCTTATCAGTAGATATTGAACCGATCAAGTAACAAAAAGGGTGCCTCGAAAGGTTCTTCATCATATTCCCATAATTCCATGTTTGCAGCGATTGTTTAGGTGTGAAAGCATAAATTTTTTTATGGATTACCATGCATGTAATAGAAGTGGAGATGGTGTTCCTCGAATGTTTGCCGATGGTTATGCATTTAGGGAAATTGAGGAAAAATGGGAAGATTTCAAAGATGAACCTTGTAAGGTTAGGCTTTCATTGGTAGTTGATGGTGTTAATCCATTCGGAGAGCTTAGGGTATATTTACTCAGTGTGGCCTATTTTTTTTATCAACAATAGCATTCCTCCTTGGATGTCAATAAGGAGGGAGCACATAATGTTGACAATGATTGTTCCAGGTATTTGTTTACATTAATTTTTTGAATCTAACATTTTCATTTGTTTCATTTTTTGTATAATATCTTTTGTTTATTTATTTACTTATATATACATATCATGGTTATAGTAATTATGGGTAATTTCAAACAATTATGTAAGTACCAGGTTAAATATATGAACGTATATATTGAGCCTCTTATCGACGAGATACTAAATTTATGGGTTGATATCACGATGTATGACATCTATAAACCAATCGGGGAGAAGAAATTTAAATTTCGTGGAATACTTTTTATGGACAATTCATGATGCCCCAAGACTAACACTTTTTTGTGGTATGTAGCATTCTATTTCTCTTTAATACTATATAATTTTTTAAAGATATTATGTTGCATGTTTAATTTTTAAATAATCTCATCGTATAATTGACATTAATCCATTTGTTGCAGGTCTTCAAACAAAGGGTAAACTTTCATGTCCAATTTGTGGTCCTAAGATGAAGTATCGTCATTCAAAAAATTTAGGAAAGGTGGTGTTTGATGAGTATAGACACCTCCTCCCTAAGAACCATAGGTATCATACTACTGTAAAACATATTTTCAATGGGAAAGAAGAGACTGGTTTAAAACCATAAAGAATGACACCTCACCTATGGAGGTTGGAATATAATAGAAATTGTCAAGGTACGCAATTTATTTATGTATCGTATATCATGTAATGTTTTGAATGTTTATTTTAATCATTGAATTTATTTTACCATATTTGATAATTATCTTTGTGATTTATTTTATGCTCCATGAAGGCCGCCATAATGAAGGTATTAATAATAGGATTCCATGAGGAATGAAATGTTATCCCACTCAATTCATGAGGTTTCCCTACTATAAGGAGCTAAAAATAGCTCATTTGTTTGATACAATTCATATCAGGAAGAATATGACATAAACGTTATGGCGAATCATAGATGGTAGGAAGGATAAAGAAAAAATTGTCAAAATTTGTACTGATATTCAGGAAGCCAATCATGCAATGCGAAGTGTGATCCGATCGAACAAATATGGACTAGATCGAAATAACCTCATGGTTATTAACAAAGCAACAAAGCAATTATGTAAAAGAGGTCATTCAAATAAATAAATTTCCCATGGGTTTTTCTTCAAACATAAATAATATCTTAACGAAGAAAGGTGAATTTGGTGGGGTAAAAACACATGATTGGAATACCTTCATTAAGGTAATAATTTTGCTATACATATTTATATATATTGGCCTTATACATCTTTTAAGTTTTTTATTTTTTTTGTCTACTTTGGTCGAAACAAATAACGATTCATTTTTTTTGTTACAATATGTTCTATTGTTATCTCTCCCAAACGAATTTGACAACAATGTCAAACAAGTTATATATGATCCTGGAAAATACATGAGGAGTTGTGATTTATATGCAAAATGTTCTTTCAATTTGTTGTTGTACTTAATGACATGTGTTTTACTTGTAAAGTAATATATTATATTATGTTATGTTGAAACATGTTATTTTCTCGTGTCATGATCTCATGTAGATTGTTATCATTGAAAGAAATCCATGAAGATGATATAAAGTATTGGAAGAGAGAAATTCCTCGTCTAATATGTGAAATGAAAAAGTATATACCTCCAAAAAAATTCAATGCACAAGAACACTACCTCTTACACCAGGTTGAGGAGATTGAAATTTGTGGACTTGTTCACACAAGGTCAATGTGGATGGTGGAGAGGCACTTGAAATCATTGAAGGAGTTGGTTAGACAAAGAGCATGTCCCGAGGGTTCTATGGTGGAGGGATATATGGTATATCAATACATGGTGTATATTAGTCAGTTTCTTCCTAAATTAGCAGCGCCAACTATGCATGCAGTGGATCACATTTGGGATGTGAACTCCATCAAAAAATTTGAAGATCGGGATCACCTGTTGGGAAAAGGTAGAATGAAAAAAATGAGAGGTAATATATTAATAATTGTGGAGATTTATATTAAAAATACATATAAAGTTTCATTTTTGTGTATATGATCATACTCCTTAATTTATTGATATTTTTTATTTCATAAATTATTAATATTTATAATCATGGACGTTATAACTGATATTTAATATTGGGGAATTATGATTTTTTGATTCAGTTGCTCAAGAGTGGAATGCACTGCATTTATACATTGCAAACAATCTTGAATGGATGAACGAATTTTAAAAGGAACAACGAACAAACATTGTACTGGGACTAGACATGGGAAACAATGACCTGTGAATGGGGCCAACGTTGAAATTTTTTCAAATTGTTTATGTATGCACTGAAATTTGACATGGATAGACTATTCACATGCATTAACGATATGGGAGGGTTTCTGGACTCAAATTTGACTCACACACCCACTTTTCCATCATCAATTCATAATGTAAACCATAAACCCTATTTTTCTTTCAAAGTACACAAATTGGTTGACGCAAGTTTTAAGTTTCAATCAGTCTTTCTTCATTTTTCTTTCAAGTTCTACATTAATGTATATGCATTGTATGTGTGTCATAGTTGTGATGAAAAATCCCTCTTTTTTGTCATTTCTTAATCAACACCATTAAAATATTCCCTTGTAGTACTAGATGTGGGGATGTGTGTACTGTCGAAATTTTTTTAAAAGGAACAACGAACAAAAAATGTACTAGGACTAGACATGGGCAATAGTGACCTGTGAATGGGACCAATGTTGAAAGTTTTTCAAAATTTTTCTGTATGCACTGAAATTTGACATGGATAGACTATTCACATGCATTAACAATATGGGAGGGTTTTTGGACTCAAATTTGACTCACACACCCACTTTTTTCCATCATCAATTCATCATGTAAACCATAAACCCTATTTTTCTTTCAAAGTACACAAATTGGTGGACACAAGTTTTAAGTTTGCATCGACCTTTCTTCATTTTTCTTTCAGGTTCTACATTAATGTTTATACAATCTATGTGTGTCATAGTTGTGATGAAAAATCCCTCTTTTCCGTTCATTGTTTAATCAACACCATAAAAATATTCCCTTGAAGTACTAGATGCGGGAATGTGTGTACTATCGAACAAATTTTTAAAGGAACAACGAACAGACATTGTACTAGGACTAGACATGGGCAACAATGACCTGTGAATGGAGCCAACGCTGAAATTTTTTCAATTTTTTTCGTATGCACTGAAATTTGACATGGATAGACTATTTGTGTGCCTTAACGATATGGGAGGGTTTCTGGACTCAAATTTGACTCATACACACAATTTTTTCCATCATCAATTCATCATTTAAACCATAAACCCTATTTTTCTTTCAAATTACACAAAGTGGTTGACGCAAGTTTTAAGTTTGCATCAGCCTTTCTTCATTTTTGTTCTAGGTTCTACATTAATGTATATACAATGTATGTGTGTCATATTTGTGATAAAAAATCCATATTTTTTGTTGATTTCTTAATCAACACCATAAAAATATGCCCTTGCAGTACTAGATGCAGGGATGTGTTTACTGTCGAACAAATTTTAAAAGGAACAATGAACATAAATTGTACTAGGACTAGACAAGGGAAACAACGACCTGTGAATGGGGCCAACGTTAAAAAAAATTCCAATTGTTTATGTATGCACTGAAATTTCACACAGATAGACTATTCACACGCCTTAACGATATGGGAGGGTTTCTGGACTCAAATTTGACTCACACACGCACTTGTTTCCATCATCAATTCATCATGTGAATCATAAACCCTATTTTTCTTTCCAAGTACACAAATTGGTTGACACAAGTTTTAAGTTTGCGTCATCCTTTCTTCATTTTTCTTTCAGGTTTTACATTAATGTATATACAATGTATGTGTGTCATAGTTGTGATGAAAAATCCCTCTTTTTCATTCATTGTTTAATCAACACCATAAAAATATGCCCTTGCAGTACTAGATGCGGGGATGCGTGTACTGTCGAACTAATTTTAAAAGGAACATCGAACATAAATTGTACTAGGACTAGACATGGGAAACAATGACCTGTGAATGGGGATAACGTTGAAATTTTTTCAAAATTTTTTGTATGCACTAAAATTTGACATGGATAGAATATTTGCATGCCTTAACAATATGGGAGGGTTTCTGGACTCAAACTTGATTCACACACCCACTTGTTTCCATCATTAATTCATCATGTAAACCATAAACCATATTTTTCTTTCAATGTAAACAAATTGGTTGGCCCAAGTTTTAAGTTTGCATGATCCAGGTGGATATTGGTGGCCACCCACCTTTTCCAACTAGCTCAAAACAACTTTCTGGCAATTTTGACAATTTACTATTTTTAGCAGGTTTTAACTTTCGGGGCCATTTTGAGGGCCTAAATGAAGGTTTTTCGAGATCAAGGTTCTCAATGATATCCAAAGGCATGATTGAGTCCCCAAAATGAATCTCCTCGACGATACCTTTCCAACGAGCTATCATATGCCTAAAACGGAGATCGTATGCAAAAGTTACAACCCCAGGAAGTTGATGTACTAACTTACCCAAACGGGGCCCACATGACTTTTGGCGCTTCATCTCCTAGGGTTAGGTTTTTGGATGTCTAGGACTTTTGGCATTCCCGTTTATTGTAAAAGGGCCTTCAGAGCCTCATTGTAACCATCTTCTTGCAAATGCGAGTAGCCGTCACATCTCTTCTCAGAGATAAGCTGCCACCATTCTAGCGAGTCTTTCACTCTGTATTTTTACAGTCTCTGTACATTTCTTTCATTAATAGAAATCGTGTATTACTATATATCTGTGTTTATGGTTGCATCTTTGATACATTTCTATTATATTATTGAACATTTGCGATATCTTTGTGCATTTCTTTATTATATCTCCGATCTCATTTCGTGCCGAAAATAATTCGGATCATTGCATCAGTCTTTCTTCATTTTTCTTTTAGGTTCTACATTAATGTATATACAATGTATGTGTGTCATAGTTGTGATGAAAAATCCCTCTTGTTCGTTGATTTCTTAATCAACACCATAAAAGTATGCCCTTGCAGTACTAGATGCAGGGACATGTGCATTGTTGAACAAATTTTAAAAGGAACAACGAACAGAAATTGTACTATGACTAGACATGGGCAACAATGACCTATGAATGGGGCCAACGTTGAAATTTTTTCAAACTATTTCTGTATGCACTGAAATTTGACATGGATAGACTATTCACATTCATTAATGATATGGGAGGGTTTCTTGACTCAAATTTGACTCACACACCCACTTGTTTCCAATTCATCATGTAAACCATAAACCATATTTTTCTTTCAAAGTACACAAATTGTTTGACGCAAGTCTTAAGTTTGCATCAACCTTTCTTCATTTTTTTTCAGGTTCTACATTAATGTATATACAATGTATGTGTGTCATAGTTGTGATGAAAAATTTCTCTTTTTCATTCATTGCTTAATCAACACCATAAAAATATGCCCTTGTAGTACTAGATGTGGGGATGTGTGTATTGTCGAATGAATTTTAAAAGGAACAATGAACATAAATTGTATTAGAACTAAACATGGGCAACAATGACCTGTGAATGGGGCCAACGTTGAAGTTTTTTCAAACTGTTTCTATATGCACTGAAATTTCACATGGATAGACTATTCACATGCCTTAACGACATGGGAGGGTTTCTAGACTCAAATTTGACTCACACACCCACTTGTTTCCATCATCAATTCATCATGTAAACCATAAACCCTATTTTTCTTTCAAAGTACACAAATTGGTTGACCCAAGTTTTAAGTTTGCATCAACCTTTCTTCATTTTTCTTTCAAGTTCTATATTAATGTATATAAAATGTATGTGTGTCATAGTTGTGATGAAAAATCCCTCTTTTTCGTTCATTGCTTAATCAACACCATACAAATATGCCCTTGCAGTACTAGATGCGGGGACGTGTGTATTTTCAAACGAATTTTAAAAGGAACAATGAACATAAATTGTACTAGGACCAGACATGGGAAACAATGACCTGTGAATGGGGCCAAAGTTGAAATTTTTTCAAACTGTTTCTGTATGCATTGAAATTTGACATGGATAGACTATTCGCATGGCTTAATGATATGGGAGGGTTTCTAGACTCAAATTTGACTCACACACCCACTTGTTTCCATCATCAATTCATCATGTAAACCATAAACCCTATTTATCTTTCAAAGTACACAAATTGGTTGACCCAAGTTTTAAGTTTGCATCAGCCTTTCTTCATTTTTCTTTCAGGTTCTACATTAATGTATACACAATGTATGTGTGTCATGGTTGTGATGAAAAATACCTCTTTTTCATTGATTTCTTAATCAAAACCATAAAAATATGCCCTTGCAGTACTAGATACGGGGACGTGTGTACTGTCGAATAAATTTTAAAAGGAACAATGAACATAAATTGTACTAGGACTAGACATGGGAAACAGTGACCTGTGAATGGGTCCAACATTGAATTTTTTTCAAACTGTTTCTGTATGCATTGGAATTTGACATGGATAGACTATTTGCATGACTTAATGATATGGGAGGGTTTCTGGACTCAAATTTGACTCACACACCCACTTTTTCCATCATCAATTCATCATGTAAACCATAAACCTTATTTTTCTTTCAAAGTACACAAATTGGTTGACACAATTTTTAAGTTTGCATCAACCTTTCTTCATTTTTGTTTCAGTTTCTACATTAATGTATATACAATGTATGTGTGTCATAGTTGTGATTAAAAATCCCTCTTTTTCATTGATTTCTTAATCAACACCATAAAAATATGCCCTTGTAGTACTAGATGCAGGGATGTATGTATTGTCAAACAAATTTTGAAAGGAACAACGAACATAAATTGTACTAGGACTAGACATGGGTAACAATGACCTGTGAATGGGGCCAACGTTGAAATTTTTTCAAACTATTTTTGTATGCACTGAAATTTGACATGGATAGACTATTCGCATGCCTTAACGATATGGGAGGGTTTCTGGACTCAAATTCGACTCACACACCCACTTTTTTCCATCATCAATTCATCATGTAAACCATAAACCCTATTTTTCTTTCAAAGTACACAAATTGGTTGACGCAAGTTTTAAGTTTGCATCAGCCTTTCTTCATTTTTCTTTCAGGTTGTACATTAATGTATATACAATGTGTGTGTGTCATATTTGTGATGAAAAATACCTCTTTTTCGTTCATTGTTTAATCAACAACATAAAAATACGCCCTTGTAGTACTAGATGTGGAAATGTGTATACTGTGGAACGAATTTTAAAAGGAACAACGAACAAAAATTGTACTAGGACCAGATATAGGCAACAATGACTTGTGAATAGGTCCAACGTTGAAATTTTTTCAAATTGTTTAGTGAAATTTGACATGGATAGACTATTCACATGCCTTAACGATATCAGAGGGTTTCTGGACTCAAATTTGACTCACACACCCACTTGTTCAAAGATTAAACTCCATTATCTCATATTGAAGCACTTACTAATGCAATGTAATAAGGTGGAATAATGTGACACTTGCCAATGTAATAAAGTTCTATCAAGAATAATTGCAAGGTGATGTCTCTGAAGGACAGTTTCATGGCAGCAATAATGAGGACAAATGGCCATGTGGAAGGGAACTCTAAATGTAAACCTTCTAGTTATGAGAAAAAAATATGAGAATTTAGTATATTTGTTATAGGTTAGAATAAATTCTCTAGTAGATATGTTAATGATTCCTAATTTCATATTTGTATTTGACTCAAGGTACTAGCTTGCAAAGTATCAAATTTTAATTTCAAGTTGATAAACCAAATATGAAATTAATCCTAAAACCATCAAGTGTTGGAATTTGTCATTTAAGTGTAGTGTCATGTAGCTATCTTTTAAAACATAGAGAGAGTAGTCTCTATAGAAGTAGAGCAATATGATATTGGATTATCTTCTAAGTTGATGTTGATGTTTTTAACCTTCAATAAATATTGATATATATGGTGGTGTAAATATAAGTAGAATAGGTAGAGGAGAAAATCAAGGATAATTTAGTACCCATCACTTGTGCAATTTTTTTCGTCGGCAAGACAGACAAAGAAGGGAATTCGTCGGCAAGAGACAAGGAAAGGATATCGTCGTAAGAGAAACGAATGTAAAGATTCTTGCGACGAATTAGCTATACTATCAACGAAAAAAGTTCATCGATAGTTTAGCTAATTTGTCACAAGAATATTTACATGGGATAAACAAAGGAAATGGATGAGGTGGTTCTAAGTATAGTTAATTCATTGCAAGTATCTTCAAATGTACACATGAGATAAACAAAGTAAATGGATGAGGTGGTTCCATCTAACGGAATATTGGTATGATATTATGTATTACTCTACCTCCAAAATTACCCAATTTAAAGTGCTATATGGTTATGAACCCCCGTCACTGAAGAATTGGGTCATTAAAAATGCAAGTATAAACTATTATTAATCTCTTTTAAAAGAAAATTGACTACCATAGGTTAACTCTCTCTCTTTCTTGTGGAGAAATACATAGTTAAAATAAGCTACCATAATGCAATCAATGATGCAATAAGGTCGAAATATGCATGAGATGATATGCTTTTGGCCTCATGAATGAGCAATATACCTAGAATGATCAATAAATGTCATTATCATCATAAATGTCATCATTTTTACATTGGACTAGATATGGGAAATAGTGACCTGTGAATGGGGCTTAGAAGTCGTGAATGTGTCTTTGAATGGTGTTACATGGTTTGCAAGGAGTGTAGGGATTTTGTAGGGCTTATATGGTGCAATGTAGTTTAGTCTATAAGAACACTCTCTATGCCAAACCTCAAAATGGATAGTACCATATCTTGTTCATAAGACAAATATTCTTTGTATGTTTCCTTTGTGGTGGCTCAAGCCCTCACACATGATGCATGCCAATGAAATGTAACAAATTGACTATTAAATTATAGTGTTATGTCACAGGAAAATTCTGAACTGACTTAGCTTGCAAATGAACTTTGACAAGCCCTTATGGCCCAGGCATCATTTGATTGGTAGGATCTTAATAGATTTCAAGACTCTTGTCTCTGCAAGGAATGTTTCTTTGGTATGATATTGGTATCTTTCAATATTCTTATCTCTTATATATTAGCGCATGACAATCGTCAAGGACAATTTGAAAAAAAACAAGAAAATTACAATTTTTAAAGGTAAAATCCGACGTCAAGGCCAATTTTTTGGGTGGCATTAGAGGATGCCTTCGGATTTTGGGTTCAAATGTAGCTGTGTTAGAAAAATGATTCCTTATGTAGGGATTATATGGTGCAATGGAGTGTAGTCTATCAAAACAATCTCTATGCCAAACCTCAAAATGGATAGTATAACCATATCTTGTTCATAAGACAAAGATTCTTTGTATGTTGTCTATGTGGTGTCTCAAGACCTCACACATGATGCATGAGCACCAAATATAAATGATATAACATAAGGTTACCCTCTATGGTACCACCTACTATGCCCCATGTCAATTAATTCAAATGGTTTTTCTTTTATTTCAACTTTGCACTACAAAATCTCTCTAGTGATACATTATACACTTTTCTCCCTTTACATGTTGGGCTCTCAAAATTAATTGATTCATTCATAAGAAAAAAAGTTAACAGAAATCTACATGGAAATGGTTTTTCTTTTATTTGAACGGGTGCATTATAGACACTTTTCTCCCTCTATTTTTTTCATTGTTGAATTTATATCATCCCTTCTTTAAGCACACGGGTCCCCAATATTTGAACTTACAACTTCTGCTTCTTCCAACCCAGAAAGTGTTTTGCAAGCAAATGAATTAATTTCATTTTTAATTTTCAAAGAACTAGAAATTTTAAAAAGAATTAGACATGTAAAATTAAAATTAAAACTATATGTAGGTGTGTAATTTTTTTTCCTTGTTTTATGACTTTATGTGGGTCACTTATGAGTACAAAGACATAAAACAAATAAAAACATTAAACATTTATATGTATATATATGCATATAAGAGTTGGTTTATAAAAGTATCCTTATAAGGAGAAAATGATGGGTAGGTAGTTATCTAACTTGTAAAATTTATGGGTTGACAATTTACTCCAATTTAGTTGACAAGTTCCTCTCCAAAACCACATGCAAAAAAATTTCAATATAGGAAAAAATGGTCAAATTGAACACAAAATTTTAACATTGTTAGGAACCAAGACACAATTATACGAATAATAGGTGGTGGATATAACTCATATTTAAACATTCCTAGTATACCCAAAGTTTGGTGTTTGACTATGTCTACACATGTATTTTAAAGTTGTCTAACTCGAGACCTCCCTTTGTTAACACTCTACACAAGAAAACTGAGAACTAATATGCCTTACCTTCATACATAGAACATACATGTACCCTATAATCCACCTTAATAGTTACATAACATTATTGTGAAACAAAATTAAAACTAGAAATTGTAGATGTTCAAATAGGTTTCCAATAAGACTCTTATAAACCAAACCCTTATGTAATTGTTAACATATAACCCCTAACATTTATAACCCTCTTAAGCTTATAAACCCTAATATAACCTCCCTATCCCATACCATCTATAATCTCAATAACCCTTATCCCATTAACAACTAATAGAACCATTGGTATCTATAAAGACATCTAATCTCTAATCCTTACACCTTTTATTACATCTAGCTAAAATAACACTGGATTCATATACCCTTTGATCCATTACCCTATAACCCATCTCATTCCTAACCCATATGACTCCCAACACAAATAACCACTTCCACAGTACATTATAAACCATAATATCTGACGGCTGCTGAGCTCTCCTAAGATTTTTGCATGCTTTCTTCCTGCGCTTGGGAGAACTTGAATTTCTCCAAGGCCTCAACCTTTATTTGCTTCCTCCTCTACGAACTCTTTGATATTGAGTCTCGCTGTGCGTATACAATGCTGACCCTCCCTGATTTTTCTCCTTCTTCCGAACCCTCTAAGGATTCTTTGACTCCTGTGTCTCTGCAGAGTCTTTGCACGCAAAGCGCTATCTGTCCTGAGCTTCCCCGAGTACTCAGACCCCTTGGGGGATTTTGTCTTCTTCTCCCTCAGATGGAGAATGAAATGGATGCCCTCCTGGCTATCCTTCTGCTCAAGCCTCTTCTTGAGTGCTTCTAGGTATTCAGTAACCTAGTGGAAGTTCCCTCAGTGGACCTTTCCTCTAACTTCCAGAACTCAAAGAGTTCTTTCCTCTGTTGTGCCTGCTTGCACACTTTCTCAACGCCCTCCTGGCGGAGTATCTTCTCCTCTTTCATAGAACACTCAATAGTTCTGTCTTCCTGTGCACTTATGCACTTCGCTCGATGCCCACCTGGCAGAGCTCTCAGAATCCTCAGGGATTCTGTCTTCTGAACCCACAACAAATTTCTTCTTCTGTGCACCTATGCACTTACTCAATGCCCACTTGGAAGAGCTCCTACAGAATCCTCAGTAATTCTGTCTGCAACTGTGTTTCAGCTACACAACCTTGCCTCCTGAGGTGTTCAACAACCTCACAGGTCTTCTTTCTCTGAGCTATTGACTTCAGTTCCTGTGCCTTAGCACATCTTCGTCTGACTCCTCAGAGTTCAGAAGTGCATCCCCCTGTGCACGGCTCTCAGAACCCTCAGTGTTCTGTCACACCCTCCTGGTATGAAGCCTCAAAGACCTTCAGCCATGAAATCAAACACACTCCTGCGGAATTACATTAACAATCATACATTCACCACATACATAGGGAACACACACAGACATCCATATGCACAGAATATGCAGGAAAAACTGCTCTGGTTATATTAACAAATGCAAAATGCCTGTATTCTTACAAATGGTGTTCCTGAGCTCTCTCAACTCTTCTTCTACGATTCTACACACTAACTCAAAATGAGATCTGAAAATCTCTTTTACCTGAGGGGCTCATCGAGCATGTTATCACCCCATAAATTATGGGAATCAACTGATGACTTGGATATTATGGATATTATCTGTATCTGGTGCTTTTATTGGCAATTGATTTTTTATTCTGCAAATGATTTAATAAAAAAATAAAATAAAAGAAAAAGAAAAAAGAAAGAAAAAGAAAAGAGGGCATAAAAGAATTGAAAGAAAAGCCCCATGCAATAATAGTAACTTGGCCATACCTTTCAAGCATAGCCAAGTTCTTTTTAAATTTGATGTTCATAGGTTAGTGAATAAATCTGACCAGACTGTCTAATCCTAGTCAGATAGCCCCTAGGTTAGATTAGTGAATAAATCTGACCAGACTGTCTAATCCTGGTCAGGTAGCCCCTAGGTTAGATTAGTGAATAAATCTGAACAGACTGTCTAATCCTGGTCAGATAGCCCTTAGGTAGAGTAATTTCTTAACCCAATAGTTTAATCTGGGTTAATAGTCCTAGGAAGATAGGTTAGCTTGTAGGTTAGTTGCTTGATTTGCTTCACCACCCATGAAACCATATTGATGAAAATGCTACACCATGTCTCCATTGCCTTAGAATAGTTTAGACGAAGTCCCCTTGGTGGTGTCTATGTAAAAAATTGGGAAAAACCCATAAAATTCTTTATATCCTAAGTTTTTCCCCAAGTACATATTTCTCCGCTCCCAGCCTATGCTTCTTGCACTTATCAACGGTCTCGATCATGGTGCTAAGATCTATGGCTCACAGCGCATTCCGGACCCCCCCGACCATTATGCC
>JASDQU010010909.1:96354-109398 GCA_032191745.1 Picea mariana | reverse complement strand
CCCCCCCCCGTCCATTCTGCTTTTAATGGAGGGGGGGGGTCCGGAATGGGTATTAAAGAGCACGCTCAGATCTGCGGCCAGGAAACAAGCACGCAGATCAATGGATCACAATGGATTTCGGACCCCCCTTGGTGTTTTGCTTTTAACCAAAGGGGGGGGGTCGGGAATGGATATTTCCCTTCGGCGGGCCCCTGGTCATACGTGGCGTCAGCCTATTGGTCCTCAAGTCCCATCCCACACATGCTATCTGACAGCCTCGTCACTCATGGACTTCATCCTCCACTGAGTCCACTTGTACCACTTGTTTCCGGGGTCGTGTCCCATCCCATAACTGTTGTCAGTCCCTGCTGTCAGGACTTTACCCTTTCCACTCATGACCAACCCCTTATGGCGACTTTCATTTCCCATCACCTCCAATCCCTAGCAACCACATCAACCATCTGTATGTTTTGGCCATCGTCACCTGCCATATCACCCCCAAGTGGCCCGTTGTCCATTAATAACTGGATAACATACCCGTTGTCATGCTGACCATTTTCCCGCGTCCAACCGAACCCAGTTTTAAATAAAACTATCGTTTTCCCTCTTCATTCACTATTCGTTCATCACACCAGAAAATTTTACTCTTATGCCTCAATTTCTTTTCCGCCACCTTCATCCACAGTCAATCTACCCCACTAACATCATGTTTATTGCAGGTACTGTTGCTGAAATGGTGTCAAAGCTAAGACAAGCGGAAGGAGAAGAGAATCCTTTTCTTCCTCCCCCTATCGACCTGGATAAAATTCCCTTGGTCGATAAAGATAGATTGATCACAGATACCATCTGCGACTTCGACTTTTCGGATCTTCAGTCATGGCTCTGGGAGGTGTTCCTGGACCAGAGCGACGAAATTGGACTCTGGGAGTCAAATTTGCCCCTGTATCTCTTTCCCCAGATTCATCATTTCCCCGAATTCTCCCTCAAATGATCAGCTCAAAGAAATGGAGGCTGAGATGGAAAGATTACTGAAAGAGAAAGAGTAGATGAAACCAATGGAAGTCATTCCACTGAGTGTTATTCCTATCTCAGGAGCAAGCACAACAACAGTGACAGCAATCCCCTCTGCAACACCAGTGTCAATACCAGAAGGAACAACAGACCTTGCCAAGTCCCTGGAGAAAATGAACCTGCAAGAGACAGAAATCAGCAGGCTTAAGAAATAAGTGGAGAACCTCCAAGAGCTCAAAACTTCCTTTCAGACAAGCCTATCCAACGAAAAGCAGATAACAGAGCATCTCAGGAAAGAGTTACAGCAGCTCCAAAAGCAAACAATGGCAGGGAAGACTTTGGCTAAGGTCAAAGGGATTGTATGGACAGACATGACCAAGTTCATCAATGAAATCTAGCCAATGATTCAAATCATGTTTGAACAAAATGAGTTGCTCCAAATGAGCAAACAGGCCGTTGAGAAAATCAGAGTGGAGCTGGGAGACATGCCAGCACAAGCAAATGAGATCATCAGGTTCCTGAATTCCAAGACCAGAGAGGAACTGAAAGAATTAAAGATCGAGGACAGAACAGAAACTATACTTGAAGTAAAAAGGGTTTTAACCAAGAGAAGTCTAATGCTTCAGCTTGAGGAAAAGGTTCAAGTCATGGATCAAGGAGTACATAATTTTTTTCAATAAGATAGTCGTTCTCCAAAAGAAAGGCCTACCTGGTTTGAAGGTCATTAATGAAAAACTAATGACACTCCCTGATTACAACAAGAGGTTGACTGAAGTGTCTAAGGACAGTTCCAAGTTTGCAGGGATACAAGGGAGCATCACAGGCAAAGCATTCATCAATGCCCTGCAGTTGGATATTAGTATCCAACACGAGATTAAACACATATTCATCATTAAGCCTACATTTGCTAAGTATACATACATGGATGAAGTGTATCGAAGATTACTTAAAGTCACTGTGCCAAGTCATCTTAGATGGGAAGAACTTTGTGATCTATTAGATTAGCAGATGAGCTGTCACAATCCAGTCACCCGTCCAGTCAGAAGAGGTTGTGAAGGCACCTCGCCAACGGCCTACCCCAGAAATTCCGCATACAGTTGTATCGAGTCATCAAGCAGTTTTGATTAGTTAAATTAGTTAGACTAAAAATAGAATGAGCACGTCCTGATCAGTTATGACAAGAACATTTGTATTTTGAATTATAAATACTTCATCTTTCGAAGTATTGAGGGTTGTTGATTCGCACACCCTATTGCTATCAAACTGTACTATTTTTGAAGAGATCTGTCATTAATAAAGAAGAGGCACTTTTACAGGATTCTTGCGTATTTTCACTGGTGATGTTGATTTTCTAAGTTGAATGTTTATCTTTCTCCGTAATCATTTTGTTTTCTGGAGCTAATCTTTATGAATAGTGTAATGTTGCAGGATTTATCTTTGATACCCTGTTTCCGATTCTAAGGATTTTAATGTTTATCTTATAATATCTTCAATTAAGAAATTCTTAACTGCTTGTTAGTTGAAGTTATTTTTCTTATCTTTTCTTCTGTCCATCATTTTAATTACTAAAGATCCAGTGAGTGTATTATCTCGCCCTGTGAAGGTCTTCTTTGACATTTCTGGTTGTATCTAATATCTAATTAAACACAGACCCCATAGCCCAATGGATGTGTAGACCGTCTCAACCAATTTCAAAAACTCTTTGACAACAAAACCAACAGTTTCTTTACCTAGCCTAATACCTGAAATTTAAAAACAAAGCTAAATCATATAGAGAGATCCCTCTTTGAAGCTGGAAGGGTTAGATCCCAGCTTTAAAATTGGTTGGATAAGGTTACCTTTGTAGATTTCTTCTCTTTCAACCTCTAGGAAATTTAGCAAGTGTTAACAGAGCGCTTCCCTTCAGGTTTACCTACTCTAATAAATTACATTCAATGGTTGTCTAGTCCAGCGTATGGATCTAGATCTCAGTCGATCCAGCATTAAATCCGATCCTATCTAACGCCTGCTCAAAGGAACGACTTCCATGGCTCAACATCCTAAGCACATTAAATTACATCCAATTCAAATTCAAATGAGGCTGCACCTCCCTTCAGCTTTGAATGCATGCGCGCTGACGTGGATGGCTTGGCTAACATGGAGCGATGCTCTTGCATCATACTCCACAGCTGCAAAAATCATGAGCTCCTGCTCATGAGCTTCCCCTCTAAGTTGTTGGAAATCCTCCTGGATCCCAAATCAGTCTTTGGAGCTTTTCACCTGCTCCATTCTGCTGCTGCTGCTGCTTCCTTCCTTCTGCCCAGCTGCTCCCTACTGGCAGTGTCTGCTGACCCCAACATCAGCCTGCTGATCTCCTCGATCAATTCATACAGATGCTCCCTTGGCTGGTCCAGTTTTTGCAGTCTCCTCAGCTGCAAAAAATTTTGGCCATTTGGCAGATCATCATGATCTCCCACGCCTTCCTTATCCATTTCCAACTTCACCTGTTGCATGAGCATTCCCTGCACTCTTACCCTTTCTTCCAGGGCTTCTAATTGATCCCACAGATCAACAAAGCACATGTTGTCCCTGTCTTCTTCCTCTTCTGCTTCTACAACCTCCCCTGTTGCAGTCTTTTCAGCTTCCTGGCTGAAAATATCGAGCCATTCCTCCGAATGCTCATCTTCTTCTTCTTCATCCTCTGCTTCTTCTTTTGCAGTCATCTCCAATGCTACAGCGCTCTCAGCTTGTTGGCTGAAATTATTGAGACATTCCACCGAATGCTCATCTTCTTCTTTGTCTTCTTCTGCTTCTGCTTCTGCTCCCAGCTTCAGTGCTACAGCTTCTTCCCTTTCAACTCCCTGGCTGAAATCATCGAGTCGTTCCTAAAAATGCTCCTTCTCTTTTCTTTCATCTGCTTGGGAAGTCTCAAATGTCTGCTCCAATTTCCTTTTGACAGTCATCTCCAGCTGTGACTGTTCTTCTGCTGTTGCCGCATCGGCAACACTAATTTCTGCCTCCTCCTGGGCACATGGTAGGAATATTCCAATTCCCCCAATCATCAGAATATCATTCTGATCTTCCTCCTCTTCTGTCAGCTGCATCTGCTGATCTAAATTCATCTCTGGATTTATGAGACTATCAGACAGTCTCATCTGCTCTGTCAGCTCCTCTGGCTGATCCAAATTCATCTGCTCATCCCTACCCACCTGGCAACATGGGATGCTTCCGCTACCCTCCTGGCAAACTATGAGATCCATCAATCCCATCTTCATCAGCAACCCCTGCTGAATTGAACCCTTCTCTGAGTCCATGAGACTTTCAGACAGTCTCAAATTCTCATCTCTGCCCACCTAGCAGTTTAAGATGCTTCTACTGCCCTCCTGGCAGTCTTCGATTCTTCCACTATCCTCCTGGCAGTCTTCGAGATCCTCATCTGATCTCCTTTCATTGCCCAGCTGGCAATGCAAAGTTTCCTCACTATCCTCCTGACAGCCCATGAGATCTTCAACTGATCTCAACTCGTTGCCCTACTGGCAGTCCTTGAGATCCTCAGCTGATCTCTGTTCATCTTCTTCATCATCCCAATCATCGAGACCCTTTCCAGTCTCTGGCCAACAGTGATCAATCATCTCTTCCTCTGTGGTCTTGAGGTTTTCAGCATACCTCAACCATCTTTTCAACAGTCTGCGTTGTCTTCTAGCCATCAGCTCCCTGACTGGCCATTTCATCTTTGGTGTCTTCATGGGCCTCTCATATACCCATCTCATCTTGGCTTTCTTTTCCTATCTCATCCGCAGTTCCATCTTCTCTATGTCTGCTTTAATTCAAAGAGATTTCTAGTCTCTTCTTCATCCCATTCGACAAGCCTTCTGCCTTGCTCTTCTTTCTATGGCCTTCAGTAGCCGTTTTGTTGTATCTATCTGCCTCCCTGACATATCTACTGCTATCACTCTGCATCCCTGAGTGTTCCAGCTTCATCTTCCTATAGCCTCCCTGACTATCTTCTTGATTGTTGCCTGCCTACAAACAATCATTACAGAGTCTTCAACAACTCTGTCTTCTCCTACCTCCTCTTTTCTCCTTTTGCCTGAAATATACAGACAAGAATTTCAGCTCTGATACCACTTGATGTGTGTATCAGAGTGCTTCTTTCCTTCCTCATTCCTCTTGCCTGAAATATACAGACAAGATATTCGCTCTGATACCACTTGATGCGGCGAGGTCCTTCCTAACACCCCGCAGGGTCTCTCCACCTGGCCTCCTGCTCACAGGATCGTTAAAATTCTCCTTCTACTGAGATGAAGCACTCTTTGATCCTCTCGGGAATCACTATGCAATTTCCCAACCCACAGGTCCTTTAATTCCTCCCCACGGCCTTCGGCACTTGACCAGGGTTATTCCTGATTCTGTATAGGGATTCGGGGTTTCGCGGTTCTTGCTGTCGAGAACTTCTATCCTCTCTATTCCCCGATTCGCGATCATCTCCTTCCCTGGCTTTAGCCCCTTTTTCTATACCCTTTGGTCCATGTGACCATTCTCCTATATGACCTCAGCCAAACCTTTATCGGGGTTTCGACGTTTATGCTGTCGAGATTCACGGCACTCCCCAACTCCTGATTTCCGATTCTCCGATGCACCTTTCGTGCTAGCCCTGCTGGCAGTGTTCCTAGTCCATATGACCATTACCCCACGACCGTGGCCTTACCTCTTGTCGTGGCTCCTTCTATCGAAATTTCGGCACTTGCGATGTCAAAATTCACAAGTCCTCTATACTCACGATTCTCTGATTCCTGATGGCCCCCTTCATAAGCTAACCTTCCTGAGCTTAGCTCCTGGTCAACGTGACCGTCACTCCATGACCGCTGTCAAACTCCCCATCGGAGTTTCGGGGTTCGCGGTTTCAAAATGCATGAACTCCTTGTGCATAGGATCTCCGATTTGCCGATCCCTGATCCTTCGATGGATTCCTACCACCTATCCACCGAACGGACGGTCCGGATTATGTCGGGGTTTCCGACCTGGATTTTCTCCGATCTCTTGTCAATGGGAATGCCGATTTCCCGATGCGCCTAAATTCCAATGGCGCTGGATCTCCGCCACATGCCCCTCTGCCAACGGACGGTTCAGATCCCGTTGGGATTTCACGACTTACGCTGCCCCAACTCACACGACCTCGAGAACTCCGATTTCCCGATGGCCGATATCCCGATGACCAAACCTCGTGCAGCTTCCACAGATCCGATGGCTGTCGGGTATTTGTCTCAAATCTCATAACTCAGACCTATTCTCCTCGTGCGCTACTCCTAAGGCTTAACCTCCACGCACCTTCTCTTGATCCAACGGTTGACGGGATTTCTTCTCCAGATCTGATGGCTCAGATCATCTATCCTGTGCGCTCTCCTGTGCACCTTTCTGGACGTCAAAATCCAACGGTCCAAATCTGTTCTCTTCAGGCTGATCTAACGGCTACTGAGCTCTCCTGAGCTTCCTGCATGCTTTCTTCCTGCGCTTGGGAGAACTTGAATTTCTCCAAGGCCTCAACCTTTATCTGCTTCCTTCTCTGCGAACTCTTCGATCTTGAGTCTCGTTGCGCGTATACAACGCTGACCCTCCTTGAGCTTTCTCCTTCTTCCGAACCCTCTAAGGATTCTTTGACTCCTGTGTCTTTGCAGAGTCTTTGCGTGCAAAGCGCTATCTGTCCTGAGCTTCCCCAAGTACTCAGACCCCTTGGGGGAGATTGTCTTCTTCTCCCTCAGATGGAGAATGAAATGGATGCCCTCCTGGCTATCCTTCTGCTCAAGCCTCTTCTTGAGTGCTTCTGGGTATTCAGCAACCCAGTGGAAGTTCCCTCAGTGGACCTTTCCTCTAACTTCCAGAACTCAAAGAGTTCTTTCCTCTGTTGTGCCTGCTTGCACACTTTCTCAACGCCCTCCTGGCGGAGTATCTTCTCCTCTTTCACAGAACACTCAACAGTTCTGTCTTCCTGTTCACTTATGCACTTCGCTCGATGCCCACCTGGCAGAGCTCTCATAATCCTCATGGATTCTGTCTTCTGAACCCACAGCAGAGTTCTTCTTCTGTGCACCTATGCACTTGCTCAATGCCCACTTGGCAGAGCTCCTACAGAATCCTCAGTGATTCTGTCTACAAATGTGTTTCAGCTACACAGCCTTACCTCCTGAGGTGTTCAGCAACCTCACAGGTCTTCTTTCTCTGAGTTGTTGACTTCAGTTCCTGTGCCTCAGCACATCTTTGTCTGACTCCTCGGAGTTCAGAAGTGCATCCCCCTATGCACGGCTCTCAGAACCCTCAGCGTTCTGTCACACCCTCCTAGTATGAAGCCTCAAAGACCTTCAGCCATGAAATCAAACACACTCCTGCGGAATTACATTAACAATCATACATTCACCACATACATAGGGAACACACACAGACATCCATATGCACAGAATATGCAGGAAAAACTGCTCTGGTTATATTAACAAATGGAAAATGCCTGTATTTTTATAAATGGTGTTCTTGAGCTCTCTCGGCTCTTCTTCTACCATTCTACACACTAACTCAAAATGAGATCTGAAAATCTCTTTTACCTAAGGGGCTCATCGAGCGCTTCCCTCCAAGTTTACCTACTCTAATAAATTACATTCAATGGTTGTCTAGTCCAGCGTCTAGATCTAGATCTCAGTCGATCTAGCATTAAAGCCGATCCTATCTAACACCTGCTCAAAGGCACGGCTTCTGTGGCTCAACATCCTAAGCACATTAAATTACATCCAATTCAAATTCAAATGAGGTTGCGCCTCCCTTCAGCTTTGAATGCATGCGTGCTGACATGGCTGGCTTGGCTGACATGGAGCGATGCTCCTACATCATACTCCACAGCTGCAAAAATCATGAGCTCCTGCTCATGAGCTTCCCCTCTAAGTTGTTGGAAATCCTCCTGGATCCCAAATCAGTCTTTGGAGCTTTTCACCTGCTCCATTCTGCTGCTGCTGCTGCTGCTTCCTTCCTTCTGCCCAGCTGCTCCCTGCTGGCAGTGTTTGCTGACCCCAACATTAGCCTGCTAATCTCCTCAATCACTTCATCCAGATGCTCCCTTGGCTGGTCCAATTCTTGCAGTCTCCTTAGCTGCAAAAAAATTTGGCCATTTGGCAGATCATCATGATCTCCCACGCCTTCCTTATCCATTTCCAACTTCACCTGTTGGATGTGCATTCCCTGCACTCTTACCCTTTCTTCCAGGGCTTCTAATTGATCCCACAGATCAGCAAAGCACATGCTGTATGTGTCTTCTTCCTCTTCTGCTTCTGCAACCTCCCCTGTTGCAGTCTTTTCAGCTTCCTGGCTGAAAATATTGAGCCATTCCTCTGAATGCTCGTCTTCTTCTTCTTCATCCTCTGCTTCTTCTTCTGTTGTCAGCTCCAATGCTACAACGCTCTCAGCTTGCTGGCTAAAATTATTGAGACATTCCATCGAATGCTCATCTTCTTCTTCGTCTGCTTCTGCTTCTGCTTCTGCTCTCAGCTTCAGTGCTACAACTTCTTCCCTTTCAACTCCCTGGATGAAATCATCGAGTCGTTCCTTAGAACGCTCCTTCTCTTTTCTTTCATTTGCTTGGGCAGTCTCAAATGTCTGCTCCAATTTCCTTTTGACAGTCATCTTCAACTGTGACTGTTCTTCTATTGTTGCCGCATCTGCAACACTAATTTCTGCGTCCTCCTGGGCACATGGTAGAAATATTCCAATTCCCCCAATCATCAGAATATCATTATGATATTCCTCCTCTTCTGTCAGTTGCATCTGCTGATCTAAATTCATCTCGGGATTTATGAGACTATCAGACAGTATCATCTGCTCTGTCAGCTCCTCTGGCTGATCCAAATTCATCTGCTCATCCCTGCCCACCTGGCAATATGGGATGCTTCCGCTGCCCTCCTGGCAGACTATGAGATCCACCGATCCCATCTTCATCAACAACCCCTGCTGAATTGAACCCTTCTCTGAGTCCATGAGACTTTCAGACAGTCTCAAATTCTCATCTCTTCCCACCTGGCAGTTTAAGATGCTTCCGATGCCCTCCTAGCAGTCTTCGATTCTTCCACTATCCTCCTGGCAGTCTTTGATATCCTCATCTGATCTCCTTTCATTGCCCAGCTGGCAATGAAAAGTTTCCTCACTGTCCTCCTGACAGTCCATGAGATCTTCAACTGATCTCAGCTCATTGCCCTCATGGCAAACTGGAATTTCTATTTCTCTGCCCTCCTGGGAGTCCTTGAGATCCTCAGCTGATCCCAGTTCATCTTCTTCATCATCCCAATCATCGAGACCCTTTCCAGTCTCTGGCCAACAGTGATCAATCATCTCTTCCTCTGTGGTCTTGAGGTTTTCAGCATACCTCAACCATCTTTTCAACAACCTGCGTTGTCTTCTAGCCATCAGCTCCCTGACTGGCCATTTCATCTTTGGTGTCTTCATGGGCCACTCATATACCCATCTCAGCTTGGCTTTCTTTTCCTGCCTCATCCGCAGTTCCAGCTTCTCTATGTCTACTTTTAATTCATAGAGCTTTCTAGTCTCTTCTTCATCCCATTTGGCAAGCCTTTCTGCCTTTCTCTTATTTCTATGGCCTTCAGTAGCCATTTTGTTGTATCTATCTGCCTCCCTGACAGATCTGCTATTATCACTCTGCATCCCTGAGTGTTCCAGCTTCATCTTCCTACAGCCTCCCTGACTGTCTTCTTGATTGCTGCCTACCTGCAAACAATCATTACAGAGTCTTCAGCAACTCTGTCTTCTCCTACCTCCTCTTTTCTCCTCTTGCCTGAAATATACAGACAAGAATTTCAGCTCTGATACCACTTGATGTGTGTATCAGAGTGCTTCTTTCCTTCCTCGTTCCTCTTGCCTGAAATATACAGACAAGATATTCGCTTTGATACCACTTGATGCGGCGAGGTCCTTCCTAACACCCCGCAGGGTCTCTCCACCTGGCCTCCTACTCACAGGATCGTTCAATTTCTCCTTCTGCTGAGCCAAAGCGCTCTTTGATCCTCTCGGGAATCACTATGCAATTTTCCGACCTAGAGGTCCTTTAATTCCTCCCCACGGCCTTCGGCACTTGACCGGGGTTATTCCTGATTCTGTATCGAGTTTTGGGGTTTTGCGGTTCTTGCTGTCGAGAACTTCTATCCTCTCTATTCCCCAATTCACGATCAGCTCCTTCCCTGGCCTTAGCCCCTCTGGCTATACCCTTTGGTCCATGCGACCATTCTCCTATATGACCTCAGCCAAACCTTTATCGGGGTTTCGGAGTTTATGCTGTCGAGAGTCACGACACTCCCCAACTCCCAATTTCCGATTCTCCGATGCACCTTTCGTGCTAGCCCTGCTGGAAATGTTCCTGGTCCATATGACCATTACCCCATGACTGTGGCCTTACCTCTTATCGCGGCTCCTTCTATCGGAATTTCGGCACATGCGATGTCAAAATTCACAAGTCCTCTATACTCGCGATTCTCCGATCCCCGATGGCCCCCTTCATACGCTAGCCCTCCTGAGCTTAGCTCCCGGTCAACATGACCGTCACTCCATGACCGCAGTCAAACTCCCCATCGAAGTTTCGGGGTTTGCGGTTTCAAAATGCACGAACTCCTTGTGCACGGGATCTTCGATTTGCCGATCCCCGATCCTTCGATGGATTCCTGCCACCTATCCACCGAACGGACGGTTCGGATTATGTCGGGGTTTTCGACCTGGATTTTCCCCGATCTCTTGTCAACAGGAATGCCGATTTCCTGATGCGCCTAAACGCCGATGGCACTGGATCTCCGCCACGTGCCCCTCTGCCAACGGACAGTCCAGATCCCATCGGGATTTCACGACTTGCGTTGCCCCAACTCACACGACCTCGAGAACTCCGATTTCCCGATGGCCGATATCCCGATGACCAAACCTCGTGCAGCTTCCACAGATCCAACGACTATCGGGTATCTGTCTCAGATCTCACGACTCAGACCTGTTCTCCTCGTGTGCTCCTCCTGAGGCTTAACCTCCGCGCACCTTCTCTTGATCCAACGGCTGACGGGATTTCTTCTCCAGATCTGATGGCTCAGATCATCTGTCTTGTGCGCTCTCCTGTGCACCTTCCTGGACGTCGAAATCCAACGGTCCAAATCTGTTCTCTTCAGGCCGATCTGACGGCTGCTGAGCTCTCCTGAGCTTCTTGCATGCTTTCTTCTTGCGCTTGGGAGAACTTGAATTTCTCCAAGGCCTCAACCTTTATCTGCTTCCTCCTCTACGAACTCTTCGATCTTGAGTCTCGCTGCGCGTATACAATGCTGACCCTCCCTGAGCTTTCTCCTTCTTCCGAACTCTCTAAGGATTCTTTGACTCCTGTGTCTCTGCAGAGTCTTTGCGTGCAAAGCGCTATCTGTCCTGAGCTTCCCCGAGTACTCAGACCCCTTGGGGGATTTTGTCTTCTTCTCCCTCAGATGGAAAATGAAATGGATGCCCTCCTGGCTATCCTTCTGCTCAAGCCTCTTCTTGAGTTCTTCTGGGTATTCAGTAACCCAGTGGAAGTTCCCTCAGTGGACCTTTCCTCTAACTTCCAGAACTCAAAGAGTTCTTTCCTCTATTGTGCCTGCTTGCACACTTTATCAACGCCCTCCAGGCGGAGTATCTTCTCCTCTTTCACAGAACACTCAACAGTTTTGTCTTCCTGTGCACTTATGCACTTCGCTCGATGCCCACCTGGCAGAGCTCTCAGAATCCTTAGGGATTCTGTCTTCTGAACCCACAACAGAGTTATTCTTCTGTGCACCTATGCACTTGCTCAATGCCCACTTGGTAGAGCTCCTACAAAATCCTCAGTGATTCTGTCTGCAACTGTGTTTCAACTACACAGCCTTACCTCCTGAGGTGTTCAGCAACCTCACAGGTCTTCTTTCTCTGAGTTGTTGATTTCAGTTCCTGTGCCTCAGCACATCTTCGTCTGACTCCTTGGAGTTCAGAAGTGCATCCCCCTATGCACGGCTCTCAGAACCCTCAGCGTTCTGTCACACCCTCCTGGTATGAAGCCTCAAAGACCTTCAGCCATGAAATCAAACACACTCCTGCGGAATTACATTAACAATCATACATTCACCACATACATAGGGAACACACACAGACATCCATATGCACAGAATATGCAGGAAAAATTGCTCTGGTTATATTAACAAATGGCAAATGCCTGTATTTTTAGAAATGGTGTTCCTGAGCTCTCTCGGCTCTTCTTCTACCATTCTACACACTAACTCAAAATGAGATTTGAAAATCTCTTTTACCTGAGGGGCTCATCGAGCGCTTCCCTCCAGGTTTACCTACTCTAATAAATTACATTCAATGGATGTCTAGTCGAGCGTCTGGATCTAGATCTCAGTCGATCTAGCATTAAAGTCGATCCTATCTAACGCCTGCTCAAAGGCATGGCTTCCATGGCTCAACAGCCTAAGCACATTAAATTACATCCAATTCAAATTCAAATGAGGCTGCGCCTCCCTTCAGCTTTGAATGCATGCACGCTGACGTGGCTGGCTTGGCTGACATGGAGCGATGCTCCTGCATCAAATATATATGCGAATTGACTTTTTTTTAAATGGTGTTGACTACCATGTCCTCGCCAACATCAAAAGACGATCCTATAGAGCTTTGGCTTGCTAGAAAATAATCATCTCATCCTATACCCCCCCTCCATCAACTACCCTCTACATTTTTGGCAATAATGGAGTCGTTAAAGCCTTGCAAAGACACCCCGCATAACTCTAGTTGTTGTAAGATGACCAACCCATTTTGCACCCACTCCTCAAACTGTTCTATAATTTTTTGGTGGGGATGGAGCCGCTAACACCTTGTGAGGATATGTATGCCAAACTCTACATTACTAAAAAATAGTCATTCCCCGCCCCCACCCCCTTTACTTTTCACATGGAAATGGAATTATTAACCTTACTGAAAAACAATCATTCCTTGCCCCCACCCCCTTTACTTTTTCCTATGAGAATGGAATGATTCATGAGAAGATCTCCACCAAAG
>JASDQU010010909.1:80312-90495 GCA_032191745.1 Picea mariana | reverse complement strand
CGCTTTCGGGAATCTGAGTTGACTATATATTAATTTTGGTTAACTTAAAAAGGTTTATGTGTGCAACCTAATGTTAGACATAGAAAATACAATTTCTTATTTCCTAAAATATAGAACAATGTATTTTTTTAACACACGGTTGTTCGAAAAGTTTTAGGCGTTGTTTGGGATTCATGTCCTTCAAGGATGTTAATTAATCACACAATTAATATTGCTTGTGCCAATGCAATCGAGTTGTCGTCCACTATGGCAATTGCATTAACACTGTAATGTCAGATAATATATGTCTGACATGTACCTAATGTCAAGGTCACTATCGCATAGGACACCTAACGTCTAAAGAATTCTGGACTCAGAGCAACATTGTAGTTGTCGTGACAAAGCAACACTAAAGTCGATGTTCTTTGTAGGTCCAACAATCCTGCAGTGTAAGTGCTTTCATAATGACAACCTTGCTTGTTCACCGCATTGTCGCACTGCAATCAATAACACTGTTCCCATTGCCACCGCCAGAGTTGATGTCTAAAGACGAAGCTATCTGGAGCCTGGAGTCACCACTAGTGTGGATGCCTGAAGGTGAAACTACCTGGAGCCTGGGATCACGAATTATTACACTTCAAATTAGTATCAGTAATGATCGAAAGTTGATTGTATGTCGAGTCTGTTACTACATCCTGAGGTCGCTCAATAATATTTGACATAGAAACTGGTTGTTTGTCAAGTCTGTTACAACTTTGGAATAAAACATTCTATAATTTTAGAATGTTGATTCAAACGCGCATACACTTTCTCACGTTCATGAGTATCCAATTTTATAATTTCCTTCTGAGTATATTCAGGCATGGAGTAATATTTGGCATCACTTTTGAATATTCTAGACCATTTTGTGGGCTGCGATGTCTTCCACCCCTATGACGAAAGATATATTCTGATGTGATCTGCATCATTTGATACACTTGCCAAATCTGTGTTGTTGGAAGAAGCTATGTACTTCAACAGAGGATCATTTTGCAGGTGATGTGGACGTCCCTTCCAATTTACAGCAATAAAACAAAGAAATTCAACATACAAATCTTCAGGCAGGCCTTTCAACCAAACATATGATCGAATACAGGGAGAATAACAGTCACAACATACATGAATTTTTTTTGTCTTAGCTTTTGTTGGCTAACAAGATTTTTTCCCCCAAAGTTGACGTCACATAAAACCACTCCCTCGTCTATGAATTGGGCCTGAATCACATCTCTAAGTTGTCTCATATGTCGATGAACAGAAACATTACAAGGAAGGCACCTTAAACCCCAAGTTTGTGACGATAGAGGGAAATTAACACTTAGCAAAGTATGGAATGTTAAATAACCAGCTAATGAAGGCAGACCATATCTAGAAGAGTCAAGATATTCAAAAAGCTGCGATAGATCTAGCTGGCAGCACCAATGAAGTCCAAGACCCGAAATTGATATTCAACTCATTGTTTTTTACCAAGCAAGCATTTGATGATCAATTTTAAATCTATAAAACACTGTCTACATGCTTAATTATTGTACATATTTTATTTTTTTTGTCGACGAAAAACCCAATCGCACTCATTATGGAAAATAATCTCATCTGTATTTTGTAACCCAATTTATCTAAATATAGAATATTTGAGGTTTTTGTATGGTGTTTTCCAATCTTTGGTATTGTTTTTTATTTTATTTTGTACTTTATTTTGTGTGTGTGGTTAAACATGGACGACAAGCTTTTCTTTCTGCTGCCCAACACTTCGATTTAAATAAAGGCTACTATGTTCGCTCCTTACATTTTACATGGAAGAATAATTTGTCATAGGCCATACTTATGTGGCACCCGCCCTATACTTAAGAAAGAAATGGGAGGACCCATCCTACTTTCATTCTCCGAGGTCCCGTAAATAGAATGAATTAATGACTCTATTTCAACAAGGCAACTCAAGTGTTGACATCATGTTCTTGTTTAATATTTTGCATATATTACAAATTCTTCTATTTGATAATATCCGTGCATATAAAAATTGTGTGTCATATGTGTGTGTGTGTGTGTGTGTGTGTGTGTGTGTGTGTGTGTGTGTGTGTGTGTGTATTTATTTATTTTTTCTTCTTTCTAATGCTTATGGGTTTCAACGAAATTTGTGAACCGAACCACATCCTGCAAATTGGAAGATGCTTTACATTTGGACCATAAATAATCTATTAATATATATTAATATGAATACTATTGGAATAAACATAAACACTTTCTCTTTAAATTTTCCTTGTTTTCTTCCTCTCTATTATCCCTTTTTGGTTCTATATTTAGTCGCATTTCTCTGATCACGGCCTCCCGGATTCATGGATTGGAAGATGCTCATCTTTATCTATATCTTCACACCATAAGCCTGATCGACCACGGTCCCTTTCAATACTTAGCCAATTATCTGACCACCGGGTCCCGGGTTTGCGGTATCCAACACTTATGTCCCATGTTCTGTCATATACATCTTGCACCCAAAAAACTTATGTGATCTGCAATTTATGCTTTTACTAGTGAGAACTCACCAGGGGTTCAAAAATATTGGCATTAATAAGCAAACAATAAATGTTGTTATGTGGCATACTTTTCCCCTTTCTTCTTCCCGTCTATTATCGTTTTCTGATTATATAATTAGTCTCATTTCTATGATTGTGGGTTCCCAGGTTGGCAGGATGATATATCTTCATCTCCATCTATATCCTCACATGACAAGTTCAACCGACCATTGTTCCTTTCCATACTTAGCCAATTTTATGGCCACGGTTGTCGAGTTGGTGCTTTTGAACTTTGTTGCTTCTTGTTCTGTGATATACATCTTGCACTCAAAACTTTTGTGATCTACAATTCCACCGTGGACTCCTCGAACTCACAACATTCACTCTACCAGGGTTCACAAAAGTTTCAAAGCATCTTTCGTTGCCTTCCATCCCCACTAGCTTCGTGCCCTTCCCAATGCACATTAATTATGGTCTTACTAGTGACAATTGAACACACTGGTACGAAACAATTGGCATTAACAAGAAAAAAAAACTCGAGGACATCTCCCATTAACATGCATTAAACCGCCATTTATAGTACTCGAAATGACCGTTGTTCCTTTCTATACTTAGCCAAAATTTTCCACCTGTTCCATGATATACATCTTGCACCCAAAAAATTCTCTGATCTATAATTCCACCCCGGGCTCCTCCAACTCGCAATCTTCACTTTACCTGAATTCATAAAAATTTTCAAACCATTTATGGCTCTCTTCCATCCCCGCCAAAATCGCACCCTTCCCAATGTACATTAATTATTCCGGCCTCTAAATTAACTTCCATTGTTCCATGACCTACAAATAGCACCCAAACCTCCGCCATATACAAATTGACTGTCAGACTCTGAAATCGTCCCCTCTTCCATGTTACACATTATGCATTCAAATGTTTCGAGCGATACAATTTGACCACTGGGGCCTCATGTCTTTTGGGGAGACCTTGTCACCCTATTTTGGATCCTCGGGTTGGCGGGTTCACAAAATCTCCAATTCCTAGTCATTGTTTCCTGTGTTGGCCATCCTCGTACTTCTTTCCAAATATGCAACAACAAAGGTTTAATGCTAAGACGTCATCATGCAACAATCGTAAAGATCGACATTAATAAGAAAAATCCTCGAGGACTAACTATCCCTACACAACTTGTCCATAAACATGCAGAGAAGATATTTCCAGGTAATGGGAAAGCTATTAAAAATTTCAATATATTATCCAAAACAATTCTGGGCTACCGTTTCCCTATTCCATACTTAGACACTTTTTCGATTGCAGGTTCTCGGACTGACTGGCTCAAAATTGTGTTTCGAATCTTCCGCGACTTTCAAACAGTGCTCGGAGTTCCGCGATATACAATTTGTCTGATGGAATGCCCTGTCACGAGCATGACCGTTCGCCTTTCCTTTCAATACTTAGCTGCAAGTTGTTTGTATCTCCGTGATGTGGTACATTTACTGTGTGTCGAGTCCGGCCTACCATTTCCCTGTTCCATACTTAGACACTTTTTCGATTACGAGTTTCTGGACTGGCAAGCTCAAGATTGTGTTTCCAATGTTCTGAGACTAACAAACAGTACTTGGAATTCTGCGATATACAATTTGTCCGTAGGAATGCACCATCACGCCCTCTTCCGTGTTATGCGTTCTGTGGTCAACACTCCCGAGAGATACAATTTGACCCTCGGGCCCTCACCTCTGTTGGTTGTATCTTGTAGCCCTATTTTGAAGTGCCACCAACCGCTCTCGATAATTAGCCATTCCTTAATTGTTGTTCCCTGTCCCCGTCACCTTCCTACTTCTTTATGGATATGCAATTGGAAAGCTTTAATGTTAACACTTCATCATGCATGAGCCTTAAACATGTCATTAATGAGCGAAAGGCTCGAGGAGATCTCCCACACTTTTTCCATATACAAATTGATCACCAGACTCCCATATCATCCGCTCTTCCATGGTACACATTTTGCACTCAAGTTCCGAGACATAAAATTTGACACTCGGGAAGTCATGTCTCCTGGGGAACCATTGTCACCCTAATTTTGAAGCTCGTCTGACTGCTTTCCATACTTTCCCATTTCATGGAATCTCTTTCACAGATCCTCGGGTTGGCGGGTTCACGAAATCTCAAATTCTTAGTCACTATTTATTATGCCCACCACCTTCGCACTTCTTTCAAAGTATGCAATGACCAAGGTTTAATGCTAATAGCTCATCATGCAACAACCGTATAGACCGTCATTAAAAAGAAAAAGGCTCGACGAGACAGTCACATTGACTATTGCCATAGAACTTGCCTAGAGACATGCAGAAAATATCTTGCCACGTAATGGGATATATATTACAAGTTACAATATATTAGTGAAAACGAATCTGCCCAGCTGTTTCCCTATTCCATACTTGAGCCACTTTTTCGATTGCAGGTTCCCAGATAGGCAGGCTCATGATTGCACTTCCATTGTTCTATGCCCTACAAACAGTACCTGGAGTTCCGCGATATACAATTTGACCATCGGGCCCTCACCTCTAATGGTTGTACCTTGTAACCCTATTTTGAAGCCCGTCCGACCGCTTTCGATAATTAGACACTCCTTAATTTCTCTTTCTCATTCCCACGACCTTCGTACTTCTTTCTTAATATGAAATTAGTAACCTTTCATGCTAACAACTCAACATGCAAGAACCGTCAACATTGTCCTTAATGAGCGAAACGCTCGAGGAGATCTCCCATTAATACACATTAAACCAAGATCTGCGGAGAGTTATATTATCCCTTCCGATTGTTCATCTCAAACACAGGTCGTTGCGTTGGCCCATTCACGAAATATCCAATCCTTAATTGCTCATTGTCGTACCCTCCATGTCCGCACTTCTAGGTATGCAATTACTAGTCTTTAATGATAACATCGCATCATGCAACAGTCGTCGAAATTGTCACTAATGAGCGAAAGGCTCGAGGAGATCTCCCATTCACACACATTGGACCAAGATTTGCGCAGGGTTATATTATCCCTTCCAACTCTTCATTTCAAACGTCGTCTGGAGAAAACCAACGTTCTCATAAACTTATGGCAGCAGCTCGACAACAGTTCTGTGGAGGTACAGTGAATATATTCAGACATGAGGACCAGAACTTCTAGTGCTCTAGGGAATACTCTTACTATTCATCCCGTTCCACCCAAAACGAAGTGATTTGGACCTCTAGAATCACTCGTATAGGCTGCGTCCTTGAGGTTTTTGACTATAAGGAGGTGGTCTCTTGGTGCGCCGAAAAATATATTTCAAGACAAAGAATTATTCCACTCCGCGACCATTCTCATGTTTCTTTGTCACCTCAGGTCTTCCTCAAGATGTTAATATTGTCGGAGCCAACATTGACCTTCAGAGGACAAGACTGCAAGCAGTTCCTAGAAAAACATGATAATGGGTTGGACCTCTTACCCGAGTTCCTCGAAGACCCGACAACAGTTCCTGAAGATATCACAAAGTTGCAGGTCATTTCCTTTAGAAATCCATTCCGGGAAATTGCTTGGTCGTTTACAAGAATAACAAGATAGGAATCCACAACAAGCATTTCTCGTATAGTTATTTATATTTCATACTTCACAATCAAGGAACAATTCATTTTTTATTGGGGGAAGCTAATTTCCATTGAAATTTGTTCCCAACTATCATGATTCAAAGAAGAGAAATTTTTTTATATGTCATCCTATTTGATTTTCGCAATAGTGCATTGTTGTCCATTTCCAAAACTGTCTTTGTCCAAGAAAATAAACTATGAATTCGACCCACTAACATTTTGGTACCAGGCCTTATGGAGGCACAAGGCCTCCCGTTGCTTTTATGAGGTTTTTAATGACTTTGTCTCAATTTTCAAAGATTTATTGTTAGGAAAGGATGCTCCCTGGATGTCTGGCCAGGCAACCAAATTTTTGGACAGGAAGGGGACACTTGAACGAAAGGAAAATTACAGTGTAATAATGATCTTTGGCTCCAAGGAAAATCATGCTTTCCTTCCATGTCACATCACGGACAAGATGTTTGTTACATAAATAACAAGGCAATACAACCACTGGTTGCATTTTTCTATGGTAAGAGAAAAAAACAGTTCATTCCTCTGCCTTGGAAAGTCGGGGACTTCGTGTGCCGAAATGTCAAGAAGATTGACGAATTCACGGGCCATTTCAAGAACTTGAACCTAAAATATGTTGAAAGGCTAAAAGGGTTCGACCCTAATGGGATTTTTCGAGAACATTTACTATCAGTTGAATTTAGCAGCTCTTTTATCCATAGATGCCTGACCAAAGGCAGAGACAATGACGACAACACTCCTACTTCTGACAATTGCGACGTAGAGACATTGCAAAGTGCAACTGAATTGTACAGACAATAGGGAAAAGGATCTGGTGAGAAGAGTGTCCAGTCCCCGACCAACACTCCCAAGAGCACAACATCATGGAGCATTGCTTCAATGGCCCACCCCAGTAAGAAAGAAACCCATAAATCTTAAAACGGAGGAGGAGATAAGAACCCTCCTCGCAGAAAAATTGATAGTTCTCACAAGATTCCCCTGACGAAGAAGATAAAAAACATTGTAGGGAAGGCAGAAGAACCCGAAATTGAAAGTGAGCACATGCAACCTGAAACTTTTGTGGATGCCCTGTTGCGTAAAGTTGATCCACCCACAGACGCAATGCACCATAGTTCCACAATGGAAATAGTTGAGACCGACATTTTTTACGAAGATGAATCCCGCGTATTCCAAAGAATTGTTTTTGACAACCAATCTAAAAATTTAATCATTGAAAAGAGAGATGTAACAAATAAGAAAGGCAAATCTCCTTTAGAGATTAACTTTAGGAAAATGCAGTCGTCCCAAATCTCCTGATTTCACCACTCAACTGATGATTCTCTTGATGATTCCATTAGAGGAATTGAAGCGGAGAATGCCAGACTGAATGACCGAATAAAGGAATTGGAGGAGGCGTCCATTGCTACCCCAATGTTTGCCAGTCCTTTAGCAAAACCCATGCCTGCTACCCCTGTAGCCAAGTTAAAAGGATCCTCCTGCCTCCTCACATCCTGTAGAGCCTTTGTAGAGAAGAACATCAATAAAATAATGTAGCTAATTACTGAACCCTGGGAAACATCACAAAATATAGCTTCCTTTCAAAAGAGGGAAAATGATTTGCACAGACATTTCAGACAAATTTAACAAATTAAGATCATTTCTATGAATAGATGGTGATCCCTTTTTCCAACCATGCCATCAACAACTTGGACCTGAAAAGAAGACAAGAGGATCTCCCCTCCCTAAAGCGGATCAAACAATTAAAAGCATGTTGGAAAGAGAAAGTTGAGAACCTGCAGCTCATTGTCGAATCATGTGAACAAGCCATATCAGAGAAAGAAGAATTATTCAAAAACTTGACCCAAATAGACTTAGCCAGAAGTACCAATGAGGTTCAAGACCCAAACTTAATCCTCAAATCCTTGTCCTTGACCAAGCAAGCCTTTGATGAACAACTTGATGTTTTAAAGGGGTTGTCTTTAGAAAATTTTTACGACATCCTTGAATATGGTGAAGATGACGTCGAGAACTGGCTCGTGGACTATTCGGCACACAATGAAGAAATTGAACAAGCTCTGCATAGTATTTCTATGGATCTAAAGAAATTAGAAAACGAGCTTTTCAACATAGAAATCCAAGATGAAATCAACGTGGCCCCCATGAGAAGCTACATTGAAGAATGGCTCCAACGGAGAATGGACAAGCTCACTGACGAAGGGAAACAACCGGTTGGCACGATTCTAGTGGCATCGACGAGAGCAACAAAAACGCATTGGCTTCATAGTAAGTCTATACTGATCACATCTTTCTTTCTTTATCAATCCAGTTATTCTGCCTCTTTAAATAGAAATCTCTAACCAAAGACTCATAACTTCCAATTTCTTATTTTCAGGTCTTTCTCTCTACCGTCGCGGACTTCTTCTTTCTACAATCCTATTTCTTGTACTTATTTCTTTTATGGTCCGCGAGAGCCCCAATCCCAGTCTATATGACAAACACATTTAAATTTCTAGAAATATGTAACATACATTATTAATTTTTGATAAATTTCAAAGAAAACTAATTTGGGAACAATTTTTGTGTGCTGCTTTCGGAATGCTAATTGTTTTTCCTTCAACTATGTTGGATGTTAGGAAATTGTGTTTATTATATTTGAATGTTTAATGTGTGTGATTCCTGGTCCTTTTTTCCAGGAACCTTTATTTCAAGTCATTGAGACAAAAAAATTCTAAGTCCCATGTTTGAACTATACACACCCCAAGAAAAAACTGCCTCATTCGCATATTAACCTTGGGGGTCATCTGCCAACCCAATGTCTTATGGCTATCATGTGACACACTGCCACGAGTCATCCTCTGCATGGATACCACCTGTACTTCAGGTTGCTTCCCACGTGTCTCTACTCGGTCCCGCCATAGCAGTGCATTTATTCCCATTCCAACATGGCAGGGACTACGCTGCCATACAACACTTGTTGTTTCCTATAATAACTATAACTTACTCATTATTTATATAAACAAGTTAAAATTTGATTTTTTATTTATTTAGGGAAAACCTTTTTCAATCCAAATAAAATATTTTTTTAAATAATATAATATTGATAATGATGATAATGATGATTAACATGCACTAAGAAGGTAAGATATTACTTTGATTTCTTTAAAATTGTATTTCTATTTTAAAAAAGAATTGAGAGAAGAGTTCCAAGATCACCATAATTTTGATGACTTAGGATGTTAGAAAGGTCTATATTGTGGAAAATATTTTTAAATTGGGATCTAATATGGGGATATGCAAGGCAATCTAAGAGGAAGTGGTTTTCATCTTCTACCCACTTAGTGTCACAAAGATGACAGATCTTTCATCCCACGACGTTTTGGGAGTTGTCCAACGCCCAATTTCTCTATGTAGCTCGTGAGAGTTTGTACTTATTTTAGCAATGATGATTTTCTTCTTTGCACTTCTCAAAACTAAGAGGTAATTTTCATTTTCTAAATTAGGGTTGACCACCTCCTTGTAGTATCTTAATTTCCTATTATCCACTAATTATGTATCACACCACATATTCTCCTTAAATTTAGAAGTGATACTATTTGTAATATTATCAATATTCTGAGTGATGGCTTCTTCGTGTATTCCCCAATGATTTAGCCAAGATTTGACATATTTATGTCATCCCCACTCAAGTCGTTGATGGTTTTGGCTAGAGTTTGAAGCAATTTTGGGGAGCCTCTTGTCATCTATGTTTTTTTATCTTGTTCTTGTACGTTGGGTATCTAATCATATCAATGCTCTGGGTGTATTGCCCTTAATTTTGAGATTATAAGTTATAAAATTCTTTTGGATTTGTTCTATCTTTCTCCTGGATTCTCTAGATATATTGCAACCCCAAACTTCATATCCATATAAGATAACCAAAGTGACGAGAGTGTGAAAGAGGATTTTTTTTTTAATTATAGTCAATATATCATAATTACAACATTAAACTAAAATAACATTAAAAAATTTGTTGAAACATTATCAAAATATATATTTGCATTGAAATAATTTTCTTT
>JASDQU010010908.1:80798-100475 GCA_032191745.1 Picea mariana | reverse complement strand
GAAAGGGATGTGTTCATAGTCTATGGTTTGGGCCCATTCCTCATCTTGGTATTCTAGGGTAATTATGCCTGGAAGAGATTTGGATATGTTCATATAGACACATATCCCTACATAGGAGGCGTATTTTCTCTGTTTGGTATCTTCAGAATATTTGACATAGTTACCCAAGGTGTTACCTAATCCCATTAAAATTTCCTCTAACCAAAACTCTTGAGGTAGGGAATAGAGGCGAATCCATACCAGTGCATAGGCAAAGTTTTCCTTTTCTGGGCAGAAGCGATTAGTCCAGAATCGCAGGTAGAGACCAGCCAAGTTGTAGAAATATGGTACTCCTTCAAAGATTTGGTCCTCCTTCAAAGATATGGTCCTCCTTGTAGAATATTACTGTAAAGAATCCTTTGGAGCTTAGTTGAAGCTCATAGTCTCCCTTGGGGTTCCCCCACGCCTTGATCCAATGAGCTAGGTCCTTTTCCGAGGGCCAGAGACCTAGGATTTTCCTATGAGGGCATGGTCCCTCAAGAAATGCATGTGCTCCCCTATCCTGGTGGTTTTGATAACATATCTAGGTGCAACTGGGGCTTGGGGGATACATTTTCCGGGTATCTAGACCCAAGTTTCTTTTGGATGTGAGGACTCAACATCCATGTTCGATTATTTTCTTGTATCCATCTCTTCCTGCAGATATTGGTCTTGTAAGTGCAATGGTGGCTCAAAGGACGGTCGGCGCGCCCGTGAGTTCTCCGGATCATTTGCGATCATTACGGTAAGAGGGGGATTTCCCCCCCCCTTCTATTCCCATTCTTCTATGGCGGTCAGTGCCAAGGTGCATAGGCATTCAATGCGCACAGAGGAGTTCAGGCGTGGTCAGGGTGGAAGGGAATCCAATGCATGTAAACCTCTTCCTCCAGCACTCGGTCGTCTACTTCCCTTGCGTCCTCTAACCATGATTACCTACAGAATAATTTCATATTTTTATTAGCGATCTAATTCAATCAGTGTAATGGTCCAATGTCCCAGAGATGAACCCGCTCTGATACCATATGTAATAGCCCCTTTGTTACATAATAAAATAATTGAGAAACAATAAGACATTTTTTTTTAACATTAATAAAACATCATTAATACATACTTCAGTAATACACATTCTATTTCATTCATCTTATTGTACAACTAGATTTAGATACAACTTCAATGTATTAAGGATCTTCCATATCACATAACTTTACATACAATGTCTACCCACCCAACCTATCCTGCAAGGTTAGGACCTCCAAGACACACAATCAAAGCTCAAGTCTAAGATTCATCTGATAGATTTATACCATTTAAGGTCTCAAGACTGGCGAATGTTATGAGGAACAAAGAAGCATCTAATTCCCGTATCCAACTCAAATCTAGATTCAAGATTAATTATCGGTAAAGTACTAAATCATAACACAATTTAAATCATTAAATTCCCAAAATACTAGTCAAGTTTTTCTTCCCTTAAATGTTATAATAATCATAATTAACCATCATCTATATAATGTGCCATATCCTTATGAAATCCATCGTATATTTACTAGTCACCATTAAACAAATATCTCTCTTTTCCCAAGGAGATACAAGCATCAATCATTAATTAAAACTAAAACATCCCTCCAATGAAAAAATCAAGTAATCACACATTATGAGTTAGCATAATTGACATATATATAAATTTGATTGAGAAAAGAAGTGAAGAGAGAAACTCTCAACCACCAAGAGGGGACTGTAAAATTTTTGTGTACTTTTTGAATCAAAAGATACCGTGATAAGTAAATTTCATGTCTGTGTGTTTGTCTATTTCTGAAAATGAGAATTTTTTTTTGATTCAGATCCAAAATTACTCTTCCGGGAGTCACAGAACAAGGTCTTCCCAATGACAAAGCAAGAGGTGCGCAGAAGGACCTTTTGAAGTGAAAAGCTCAGGATAAACAACACAAGGTGAGCACATAGACCAATCGAGGTACACAAGTGACTTAACTTATGAAGAATGAAGCTCAGGTGTGACAGTACAACTACATAGAGTAAGCGCATTACGTGCGCAGGAAACCTCTTAAACACTTGAGCTCAAGAGGAAAACGCATCATGTGCACCAAAGATCGAGTTGTCTAAGCGACAAATCTTAATGAGGGATAACGAGGGTAAGTCTCCAGGAGGAGAATTTCTTTATTTTAGAAGTGAGTGGACGAGATCTAATCGGGAGGAGTCAAAATCCCATAACCGTTAAATCAGACAAGAGATGTGTACTCGTTAAACTCAATGACCTTCGGACTTCATTACTTTGGCGGATTAGAGTTGTTGTATTAAGTGAGCCCCGAAGCCCGAAGTCACAGACTGAATCCACACCGTAGATTGGTGGACGAATACTAGTCGTTGGATCCAAGAGTTCGACAATTCAACAAGTTTGGGTCCTAACTGTCTAAGAGCTGAAAAACCCTGATGCTCCAAAGTCTCGAAGTGAAGGATAGTGGTAGTTCTGGCTATCGATCATAGAACATTAGATCTGCAAGCCTTCGTTCTTTGGAGGTTCGATACTCCAACATAATTAGAGTCATGAAGTTAAAGGTTAAGGAACTCCCAGAATTCTGAAGTCTAGAGTAAATCCTTTCCATCAACGTTGGGTACACGTGTCTGTAGATTTTGAGTATTCAAAATTTGGCCATTCGGGAGGTGGTGGGTGAAACTTTTTTTGTTGAGAAAAGTCCTGAACTCACGCAGCCCGGAATTAATCCTGACCGTTTTCGACGGTTAATCAAGGACCGCCAGATCTGTGGGTTTGACCTTGGCTAGTTTGGAGCTAACGTGAGTTGTAGCTGCAAAAACTTCCGAAGCTCGGAGCCCCGGAGCTTCTTCTAGCCGTAGATCTGAGTAAGGTGTGGGAACTGTTAATCTCTGAGTTAAACAAAATTTGGTACTTCGGAAAAACATAGTTGTTGTTGCAAAAAGGTGAGAAACTCCCAAAGTTCCAAGCTCCGAAGTGGATGAAAATCGTTGATCTAACGAGGAGTGTAAGCCGTCAAATATCCAAGCCATTCGGAGGTTCGACGATCCAGGTAAACCCTGGTCCTAACAATATATTATTGATTTAATAAAATAAACAATTTTTTTTCTACCAAAAAACTAAAATATAAAGGAAAGATATTTTATTATAAAAATTTAACAAATTAATTTTTAAATTAAAATATCAAAAAATATATATTAAAATATAAAGGAAAGATATCTTATTATAAAAAATTAACAAAGTAAAAAAAAAACATATTAAAATATAAAAGAAAGATATCTTATTATAAAAAGTTAACAAAGTATTTTTTTTAAGTTGTGAGAATTAAGATACAAAATAAAGAAGTCGTATTATTAAAATGTAGTAAAGTAACTTTTATAAAAAACATATTAAAATATAAAGATATCTTATTATAAAAAATTAACAAAGTATTTTTTTAAGTTGTGAGAATTAAGATACAAAATAAAGAACTCGTATTATTAAAATGTAGTGAAGTAACTTTTTATAAGAAAGAAATAATTTATTTTTTTAATTTTTTAAATTTCAAATCAACTTTTATTAGTCCTTGTCGTAGGCATAGAGGGAATATAGCGATCGATAAAGCGTTGACTACATATTAGTTTGTTCTTTGACTGGAAATATTTGCACAATACCTATTGTTGGAGATATGGAATTAAAAGCATATATTTTTATATATTAAAAAGTAACATATATGTACTGATCTGATTGGCTAAGAGATTGGAGGTCTTATTGTCGGCTTCGCTATTTCCAATGCAGTATATGGCAACATATCCAAACTTTTTCTAGTAGACAATATGTTTTAATCATATATTTTTCTTGTATATTGCTTGAAGGTCAATTAATGCTACCATTAGTTCGAATGTTTGTATTAGCATTTTCTGCTACCCGAATATATCCGTCAGTTTTGATATGTACTAAGCATATTGAAATGTTTTCAGATCCAAGCTTTGTATATTTCTTGAAATTTATTGACACTTATTTCGAGATGCCTCAATAGGCCTGACAGCATAAATGTTTACATGACGCGACGTCCTCCAACACCCCTGACATCTTAAATGTTTGCATACCGCGAGGTCCTTAGACAACCTGAGAGTCTTAAATGTTTATGTAAATATGGTTCTCGGAGTACATGCCAGTTCAATAGCCATTGTATGTTTCATCCTTGTTCTACCATTGAAGCTACATACATTGTTTACTGGTTCAGTGACTACTTCTTCTTTGCTAGTTTGTCGGGTGCTGCCATTGTATGTTTCATCCTCGTAATCGTTGAAACTAGATACATTGTTTACTGGTTCGGTGAGTGATTCTTCTTCGTTGGTTTCTCGGTTGTTGTTTTTTGTTGTTTCACTCGTGATTTGACCTGCACTTCTGCATTTCATCATTTCGGAGTAAGTTTCAATGCCATAGTTTCATTTTTTATTCCTTGTTTGTTGTTCAGTGTTTGCAGTTTGAAAGTAAGAATGTTTGTTTATTTGTAGTTGCATGTTCCTTGTATGTTTCCGGTTCCTTTTCTTCTTCAGCTGCAGTTTGGTAATCATTGGAGATACATATGTTGTTCACTTGGCTAGTGGCTTTTGCTGGTTCGTTGGTTCCTAGGTTGCTGGTTCTGTTTGTTTGCCTTGGGTTTGCGGTTTGGGGCTCTAGGGGTGTAGTTTGGCCTCTTCATGCTTTCTCGCTAGTTTGGTCCTTGCTGGTTTCTTTTCTTTGATTCGGCCTTGCAGGTTTAGGGTGCAACGGTGGTGGTTGGAGCTTTTATTTTTTCTTTTTTTTTTGGATTGTTATTGTTTTTTGGGGGCGCTTTACGGTGTTCAACCCCTGCACCCACCATTCAATCTGCAATTGTGTTATTTTTCATTTTTGCAGAGGCCGTTATCTATATTTCTGTGAGATTTTCCTGGTGCTTGAGTCCTGCCATGAAAGAAAATAGTTGCATACAAAATTGTTGGAGGATTACATGTGAAGTTTCAATATCCGTTGTTTTTTTGTTGGGAAAAAGCATATGTATGCAGCCTACATTTATAGACCATGTATGGTCAGATGTGCGGATATGACATGACATGTTCTTTCTCCTCTACATAGACTGGTGTGCGCATGATACAATTTGTGTTGTGCTTGAGATATGATATGTGCAACAAAGATTCTTCAAGATTATATTTTCATGTTTGGAAGCATGTCTGGGTAGTTTGCCACGGAAAACTAAGAACTTGCAACTTGGGCATAATAGTCTGTGTAGAGGATAAAGAACATGGTTAAAGGGCATATTTGGATGAATTTCCAAGGAAAACCAGAAATCGTTTAGCTGCGGCCATGCAATTGTGTGATATTTTCTTCCTTGTAATATATTTTGGCCAAGGAAAAAAAAGCTAGACGTTTACACCCATGGATAGAGAAGAGAAAAGGTTCATTTTTTTGCCTTTGTAAACTGTTCGTTGAGTCAGTTTTGGTGTATCTACATATTGCTTGTTCTCTAGTGAATACCAGCTTCCATTGATGTACATTGAATTTTGTGGGTTCCCGCATTGAAACAAAGAGAGTAGCTGGAGAAAAGGAGGGAGCCTTGACTGAAGAGGATATAGAAAGGTTCATGCTTGTACTGTTGTTTCATATTCCATTGTTTTGTATTTCATTTATGGTCTGTATATGTTTTAAACTAGTTGTGTGCCTTCCTACATGGTAAGTTATCTTGGTTACATACGTTCCTTCCTGCATATTAAGCTAGTTTATGTCCATTGTGTTTGCGCTACATTGTTGCATTTAAAGAAACAAAATCGATGGACGGAAGAAGGACTCTTTGGCGGGTAAATAGACCTTTTTCTTTTTCTTTTAGAGGTCTGTTTTCAAACTAAGTTGCCTTCGTCTCGATTTCATCTTTGGCATTGCTGCCTTGGAAAAAAATAGGTTGCTTGGACAGGGAGATGAATTCTTCTGTGCAGTAGCAGAGAGTTCTATGGTACAATCTTCTAAAAGGTATACCAAGTGTGCCAGTAAATTAAATATACAAACCAAGAGGGAGCATATAATATTAGACGTGAAAACGATGAATTCGCAGTAATGGGCCTTTCTGCACTCCCTATTTCTACTTTTTCTATTTTCTATTATCCCTTTTGTTTTCTAATTCATCTGCTTAGTGTGGTTTCCAAAAATTCCCTCATGCGTCGGTTGGCAGACTAACAGACTGACATATGTGGTCCTACTTCTACCTTATTCCATAGTTACCCACTTTGTCGATTGTGGCTGCCAAGTTGGCAGGTTGAAGATTGCTCCCCTGGCTTCTGGGGGTCCGCGATATACAAATTGGCCATGGTGACCCGCAGTCACTCCTTGTTTACTGTTAAACATTTCTCCAGTTAAAAAATTAAGATGCATACAGTTTTACGGTTATTTGGTCCTTCCGATGAACAATATACAATGCATATATTTGTTTACTCCTGATGTTCATCTGCACATGCTTGCATCAGAAAAAGTTGGACTAGTGAGACGGCCATGAGTAGTCAGTCATCCCAGACATCAGCAAACCAACAAGGCCAAAGGTAAAGATGCATACGTTGTGCTCTTACTATGTTTACTAAACAATTTTCCTAGGCTATATATTCATCTATGGCATGGCAGATATGTTGATGCCATTTGCAATACATGGTTTCCAGCTCGCAAGAAGTATCAACAAGTACAAGCGAAATTCTGAACATGCTGCATGTTCCGCAGACCAAAAGGTGTGGTTGTGGAACTGTGGCTCCATAGTTCATCGATACTATTTGTGTACTTGTAGCACACTACCATTCAATTTAGTTTTCCTGTTCAAAAAATGTCATCAGGTCTAGAGTTGTGACATCCAAAGTACTGTCAATAGAGGGCTTAAACAACCGCCAAACTAGACAACTATTCGTCGAGGACATAATGGTTGTCTATACCACCTACTTAGACAAGGCAAACAAAAGTAGATCCATTATGCGTGCTGATATGACAGACAAGGAAGCCATGATGAAAGTCACACTGATTGTTCCACCACAACTTGTCCAGAAACATGCAAAAAAGATATTGCCACGTAATGGGATATCCATTACAAATTTTAATGTATTGCCCAAAACAGTATATGACCGTGGTGATTGCGATCGAATTATTTTGCTCAACGAAACAAGTATTGTGGAAAAAATTCCTGTTATTTATTCAGAATATTGCTTCCTCTGGGACTCGACTATCAGGCAGCTTGCACAGAGCATTGATATTTACCCAATCGGAACGATTGGGGTTGTTGTGACACTGGCAAGAAAATTTGGGTTGCAACACATTCTCCATATAAAGGATGGAGAGTCGGACAATGACAAGGCAATGGTACCGCTTTTCATATTCAGTTTTGTTCTTAACTTTCATATCTGCATATATGTCGGATAAGTTACACAAATATTGCACTATTCCATGTTGCAACTACAATTGTTCGATACGTATTCAGATTTGTTTTCGTCAATGGAATAACAATTGCATAGAGGACAGATTCTACTTATGTTGTTCAAAAATATAACAAAGAAGAAGGATGCTAGAGAAAGGATCTTTCGGACAACCCAGACAATGTTTGTAATAGAGTTGTGAGCAAATATAGTAGAGGATCTGGAGAAACTAGCTAGCTCTACAATTGTTGTGCGTACACATCCGCAAAATCATCTTTATTTTGCTTATAGAAATAGCCTTCAACAAATTTCTGTGCCTGTTTACTTTTTCTTTTTTGTTTTACAGGGGAGGGGGGGATGCAGTTCTGTATTATATTGTTCAATGTATTAATCCCTTTGCTTGCGTTGCCAGGTTGAAGGTCTTTTAGTTGCAGCCAATGTGTACTTGACCCCCTTTGAGCCTGTATCTACAAAATGCCATTCCGTTGCTTCTGCCTCCACTTTGATAAGTGATGATATGATTGATTGTCTGAGATGCGATGACAAATGTCCATATATTTATGGACATTGTGTCAGTGGTGTTATCTGAACTGTGGCCAACACAATTGTGCAGTGTTCGATTAGGCAACCTCTGTTACAAAATGTGCTTCCTGAATTGGCAGAGTTGTCGTATGAAACGTATTTACACAAAAAGGCAAGCAGTGTCTATATGTTGCGACAACTTCAGATACAGAACAAATTCACCTTAAATGAGGACAATACAATTTTGCATATCGTCTGAAGAAGGGCAAAACAAAAAATTAAATCAAACTTTGGGAGGAAATGAAAATACCTCATGTCTCTCTGTAATATTTATTCAACATCCAGATGAATGTTCGTTTCAAGAGAAAAGGAATGCGCAGACGTCTTTTCTTTGTATATCAAATTGTTTGGTGCAAAGGTTGATGGGTTATGCTCAATGGAACCTTCTGAGAACTTTCTTCTGGGTTGTTTAAAGTATGGTTGGTTCTTGGTTATCTGGTTTGTTTGTCAATTTGTATACCGTGGAACTCCAGCTCTTCTTTGGAGGACACAGAAGAATATAGTTGAATTTTTTTGGCCAGCTGGCACGCAGATCTACTTGATAATTTCTATGGCGTTGTGACACAAGTGTACTATGTGACTTGTTTTGGAAAATTTCCTTGATCGATGAACTTGGTCAAATTATTGTTGTGAAATAATTTGAAATCAACGAATATATAGTGTGCGAAGTGCAATTGTCCTATCATACCAACAAGAGGCTATTAAAATTCAAATTGATCATTGGTTTCACAATTTTTTCTTATTCAATGAACTTGGTAAAATTGATATCCTGGAATAATTTGAAGTCAACGAACATATACTGTGCGGAGTGCAATTGTGCTATCATATGAACAAGAGGGCCTTAAACTTCAAATTGGTCCTTGTTATGCTTGCGGTGATAGAATTTTACAAAAAAATTCTTTTGTTTCCTTCATTTTTAAAAAAATAAGCGATTTAACATCCTTTAATAATTTAATGTAATTCACTTGTACAATAACAATAGTTAATATTAATATTTAGTATCTGAAAATAATGTTTTTCGCTGAAGTTAGATAGGATGAGCATTGCTAAACAATTGCAATCTTGAACCCGCCAGATGTGGAATCTGCAAGTCCACCTGTCAATTTGTATATCGTGGAAGTCTGGGTGATATTTGCAGGACACCAAACAAAAGAGGTTCAAATTTCAGCCCGTCGGGCCGAGAACCCGCGATCCAAAAAGTGCCCAAGTATGGAACGAGGGATCCGCATATGCTCTATAAAATATCGTGTCCATACTTTCTAAAAGTACATGTTTACTATGTATTGCTCGTTTTTCGGAAAACTTTTATATCAGTCGCCTGACCAGATTGTACAAACTTTCTCGTTTAATTAAATTCTGCAATAGCAAAAATTATTATTAATAATTTAGTATTGAAAATCATGTTTTTAGATATGTTAGATAGTTGATAGGGATTAGTATCTGTAAACAATGGAAAACTTGAACCCACCAGCCCTCAAGTCCATATGTCAGTCTTTATATCGCGAAACTCCGAGGGCTATTCGGAGGACAAGGAACAATGAAAACTACAATGTTGAGCGACGCAGCCCACAGGTCTTTTTGTCAATTTGTAAATCACGGAGATGTGCTTGGTGTTTGTACATCGCAGAACAATAGAGGCCCAATTTTCATCCCGCAAGCCCCACAGACCCGATAAAAAAAATTCGCTAGATATGAAATTCATACCAGATTGCTACGGAACAATAAAACTACAATGTTCAGCCAACCAGCCCGAGTCCACCTATCCACTTGTATATCGCAGAAGTTTGGGTGTTATTTGTAGGAGACAGAACAATGGAGACTCTATTGTCGGCCTACCAGGCCGCGAACCAAAAATTGCCTAGGTATGGAATGAGGGATCCGCATATGCTGTATAAAATCTCATTCCATAGTTTATATAGAGACAATGTCCACAAGTTCGCGTGTCAACTTGTATATCGGGGAAGTCTAGGTGCTATTTGTAGGACACAGAACAATAGATACTTAATTTTCATCCTGCCAGGTCGCGAACCCACTATCCAAAAAGTGCCCAAGTATGGAATGAGGGATCCGCATATGTTCTAGAACAATGTTTTTGTACAGCGCAGAACAATAGAGGCCAAATTTTCAGTCCGCCAGCCCCAAAGCTCCCGATAAAAAAAAATCACTAAATATGAAATTCATACGAGATCTTTGCATATGCGGTATACAATCTCATTCCATACTATATTTAGAGACTATGTCCACAAGTCCACATGTCAATTCGTATATCGCAGAAGTCTAGGTTCTATTTGTGGGACACAGAACAGTAGATACTTAATTTTTAGCCTGCCAGGTTGTGAACCCGCAATCCAAAAAGTGTCGAAGTATGGAATGAGGGATCCTCATATGTTCTCGAAAAATGTGTTTGTAAAGCGCGAAACAATAGATGCCCAATTTCCAGCTCGCCATCCCCAGAGCCCCCGATAAAAAAAAAACGTTAAATTTGAAATTCATGCGGGATCGCTACGGGACAATAAAAGTGCAATGTTCAACTAGCCAGCCCGAGTCCACCAATCAATTTGTATATCGCGGAAGTTTGGGTGCTATTTGTAGGAGACGGAACAATAGACTCTATTTTCAGCACGCCAACCCACGAACCCGTGATCCAAAAACTGCCTAAGTATGGAATGAGAGATCCACATATGCTGTATAAAATCTTATTCCATACTTTATATAGAGACTATGTCCAAAAGTCCGCGTGTCAATTTGTATATATCAGAAGTCTAAGTGCTATTTGTAGGACACGGAACAATAGATACTTAATTTTCATCTACCAGGTCCTGAACCCGCGATCCAAAAAGTGCTCAAGTATGGAATGAGGGATCCTTATATGTTCTAAAACACTATCAATTTGTATATCGCGGAAGTTCGGGTGCTATTTGTAGGAGACTAAACAATAAAGACTCTATTTTCGACCCGCAAGGCTGCGAGTCCGCGATCCAAAAAATGCCTAAGTATGGAAAGAGGGATCAACATATGGTATATAAAATCTCATTCCATACTTTATATAGACTATGTCCACAAGTCCACGTGTGAATTTGTATATTGCGGAAGTCTAGGTGTTATTTGTAGGACACGGAAGTCTAGGTGGTATTTGTAGGACACTGAACAATAGATACTTAATTTTCAGCCCGCTAGGTCGCGAACCCGCGATCCAAAAAGTGCCCAAGTATGGAATAAGGGATCTGCATATGTTCTAGAACACTATCAATTTGTAGATCGCGGAAGTCTGGGTGCTATTTGTAGGAGACAGAACAATAGAGACTCTCTTTTCGGCCCGCCAGACCACGAGCCCGCGATCCAAAAACTGCCTAAGTATGGAATGAGGGATCCGCATATGCTGTATAAAATCTCATTCCATAATTTATATAGAAACTATCCACAAGTCCGCGTGTGAATTTGTATATCATGGAACTATGCTATTTATAGGACACGGAACAATCGATACTTAATTTTCAACCCGCCAGGCCGCGAACCCATGATCAAATGCAATGTTCAGCCAAGCAGCCCATAGGTCCTCCTGTCAATTTGTATACCGTGGAAATCTGGGTGCTATTTGTAGGACACAGAACAATAGAGACTCTTTTTTCAACCCACGAGGTTGTCAACCCACGATAAAAAAACTACCTAAGTATGGAATGACTCTTTTTTATATGGCTCGTTTGTCGAAATACTTTTATATCACTCGGTCGACCAGATTGTGCAAACTTTCTCGTATAATTAAATTCTACAATATAAATATTTAACAGTAATAATTTAGCGCAGGTCAGGTTCTAAATTTGTATATCACAGAATTGTCATTGCTATTTGTAGAGCGTAGAATAATAGATGCCCAATTTTTTTCTCGCCATCCCGAGAACCCCTGATCCAAAAAAGTGGCTAATTATGGAATTAATATGGAATCGCTAAGGACAAAAAAAATGCAATGTTGAACCAACCAACCCGCAAGTCCGCCTGTCAATTTGTATATCACGGAAGTGTAGGTGCTATTTGTAGGACACGAAACAATAGAGGCTCAATTTTCAACCCGCCAGGCCGAGAACCATCGGCCCTTCACGTGCCTTGGGTATATCTTCGCCCGACCGCTTTTCATAATTTGGTATTTCTTGGAATCGGTTTCGCCATTGTTGTTGCCTTCGTACTTGTTTCCAGATACGCAATAATTAAGCTTTAATGCTAGTAGCCATCCTACAGCAACCGTTAAAACTGTCATTAATGTCCAGAAGTCCGAAGAAGATTTGTCATTAGTACGAATTAAACTAATATTTGTCCAAAAGCATGTTATCCTTTCCAAGTATTCATTTCAAAGGCCACGCATATTTTTTTTTTGTGCACCGACGGGTTGGTGCTTTTAAGAAATTTCCGATTCTTAATCTCTTTTCATCGCCACCGCCACGTTCACACTTTTTTCTAATTGTGCAATTAGTGAATTGTGATGGTCAAAGCTCATTCCACACGAACCCTGGAAATTGTCATTGATCAGCGAAAGGCTCGAGGAGATATTCCATTGATACACATTAAACCATAATTTGCGGAGGCTTATATTATCCCTCCTCGATTTTCATTTCAAACATCATCTCGACCAAATGGAAATTCTAAATAACTTCTGGCAGCAGTTCTCTCCACACACAATAAACACATTGGATCATAATGACCAGAGGTTCCACTATTCCAGGGCATATTGTTACTATTCATCTCCCTCCACCCAATAGCAAAAAACGAGATGGTCCCTTGGTACACTGAGAGATATATTTCAATTCAAAAAATTCCATCGCAACCCTGGCTGGTCAGAGAACCTGCCCAGTTGTAGTCATTTCTATCGTAGAAGTTGATGCCATGAATTCCAAGCCGGAAGAAGATGATATGATGGACGATGATACGGTAATGGATGATGGAAATGCAAAGAATATTCCCACTCCTGCGCCCAAATTGAAATCAACCATAACGAATGGACCTTCCCATCTCGGTGATTACAGTCATGACAACACCAACAGGAGTTTCAGAAAAGAAACTGACGGTGAATGCAACATCCACTTTGCACCGCGAAAGTAGGAATTCCAGAGCTCCAAATTAGTTTGTTCTGGATGAAAGAGTTTCATTGTAAAGCAATGATATGTTGAAGCTCCCAGAGACATATTTCAAGCCAAAAAAGTATTGTTTAACATTTTCGGGCATCGGGTCCAAAACTCTCGCTCCTACCACGCATTTTCCTACTAGTCATCTCCTTCTGCCCAGAATGGACTAATTTGGGCCTCTGCAATTGCACGTGCAAGTTGTGCTACTGAATTTTTTTGGACTATGCAGAGGCGGTTTCAGCTAAGGGCTATTCCACTTGCCCTGTAACCATTTTCATCTTCTTTCTGAGGAAAAGCTTCTAAAAAATATCAATTTCAGTAGAGGATGATTCATCAACGAGAAAACTCCAAGGATCTTTTATACTGAAGAACCCGTGCCTGTGTTTGTCATAGATACCTTCAATGTTTTGGCCCGAAGAACTAGGTCCAATTTCTAAGCATAGATGTACAATACTACGTGTTTTTCTTATTTTTTTTATTTTAAATGGATTTGCTATTAAAAAAAAATTGCCTTGCACTCTTCGTTGCTGCCTATTTTCTTGGTTTAACACATGTTCTAATTGGTATGGTTCGGTGCTCTCGTACTTCTTCGATATTGTGTTTACTAATACAAATGTACAATGTTGCAGCAAAATCGTTATTCTTGTTTCTAGACATGCAATTATTAAGTTTTAATGCTAACAGCCCATAATTCAATAAGTTTAATGCACTGATGGTAGAATGTATGAAGAACACAGTTACACTCACACGTTCCAATAAAATCTAATCTTCCACAAAGCATTTGCTGGCAATTAGTAGAAAAGGAAATATAGTGGTTAAGTTGATATGTTATAGTCATGGAATAATGTATCAAGAACATAGTTGTAGGCATACGTTGCAATAAAATGTAATCTTCAACAATGCATTTGCTAACAATTAGTAGATCATGGTTTTGCAACGATGGCGCTTCTTTGAAACCAATTCGTGCTTACGAAAACTGCCTTCCACCTCTCTATTTTCCCACTCTTTTATTCCCTCTAGTTTCTCTTCCTAGTTACTTAATCGTTTTTTTCTCGACAATGCGTTGGTATGCAACTTCGTGGATTCACGCATTTGCGTCTCCAACGACCTCTTCCCCTTTCTTTAAATTGATCGTCTATTGTTCCTTATCCCACAACTAGCACCCAAAGTTCCACCATATACAAATTGACAGGCGGACTTGCGCGCTGGTCGGGTCAACATTGCAATTCTACTTTTCCGTGACCTCCAAATAGCATTTGAATCTTCAGTATATACAAATTGACATATATTCAAAATTGCAACCGTTCTTAGATCATACACTTTTTCATATTACGGTCCACCTATCATGCCCTTTTCTGTGCTGCACATTTTTGCACTGAAAAATTTCGAGAAATACAATTTAACTATCGGGTCCTCACATATTTAGTGGAACTACTGTCACCCCATTTTGAAGCCCGTCTGTCCGCTTTCCATACTTCGCCATTTGTTCAAATTTCTTTGGTGAATCGTCAGTTTGGCGGGTTGAAGAATTATTTAGTTTGTAGTCGTTGTTTCTTGTATCCGTGCCCCTTTGCAATTAAAAGTTGGCAATTATATATAATATCTTATTGCCACATATGCAATTAGCAATTTCCCTGTTCCATACTTAGCCACTTTGGCAGAATTCCGCAAATATACAAACCGGTCACTCAACTGGCCCATCATGATCTCTTCCGTTTTAAACATTTTGCACTCAAAAATTCTAAAACATGAAATTTCATCGTTGTTCTGACTATCCCCATAACCCTTTTTTCAATCCCGTCCGACCTCTTTTCAGAGCTTGCCATTCTTTCCTTGCTCTCCGCCCTCTTCGTCACCTTCGCACTTGTCTATAATAAAAGAAAATAAAAATTTATATATATATACATATCTTGTTTCTAAATATGGAATTACTGGCATTTTATTCTAACAAGTCATCATGCAAAAACCATATATATTGTCTTTGATGGGCGAAAGGCTCGAGGAAATCTCGTATTCATGTGCATTAAACGAAAATTTGCAGGCGGATTATATTATCCCTTGCGAGTGTTCATTTCAAAATCATGAAATCCCGTTCATACGGCGTGCCCTTCGCACGTTCACGAAAACCTCCATTCCTTAATTTCTCTTCGTCGTACCCGCCACGTTCGCATTTCTAAATATGCAATAAATAAATTTTACTGCTAACAGTTCATCATGCACCACCAATACAGGTTTTCATTAATCAATGAAAGGCTCGAGGAGCTTTCCCATTCAGAAGCATTTAATCAAGATTTAGCAAAAGGTTACATTATTCGCTCTAACAATTCATTTAAACCATCATTTGCAGCAAAGCAACCTTCTCATAAACCTATGGCATCAGCTCAACACCATTTATGTGAAGATACAATGAACACTTTTGGGCGTGAGGACAAGAACTTCCACTGGTCCAGGGCATTTTCTTATTACTCAACCCCTACTGCAGAGAACCAAGTAATTTGGACCTCCGAGATTACTCATGCAGGCTGTGTCCTTGAGGTTTTTGACTATGAGGACCTGGTCTCTTGGTGAGTCGATAAATTTATTACAGACCAAAGAATTATTCCACTGGACGACAACTGTTCTGTTTCTTTGTCACCTCAGGTTTTCCACCAGATGTTGAAATTGCCCGAGCCAACATTGACATTCAAAGGAGAAGATTGCAAACAGTTCCTAGCAAAGCATAATAACGGATTGGACCTCTTGCCCCATTTTTTGGAAAGGCCGAATCTAGTTCCTGAATTTACTTTTTCCCTATCTTTCGTGATATACATTTTGCACAACATTTCCCTAATATACATTTTGCACCAAACACTTCGTTTCATTTACAATTCGAACCCATTTTCCACAATTTGCTTTCTAACCTCCTTGGCAGGGACTGCGCTGCCACACAACCTTGTTTAAAGTGTTGAGAAATATTTTATAAGAAAAAACAATTTATTTTTAAAATGTTTTAAAGAAATATTGTATAAAGAAAAAATAATTTATTTTTAAAATGTTTTAAATTTCAAACCACATACATGTTGCTTATTTTTAACATATTTTAGTAAATATGTTAAATATTATTAAAACAATAAATATAATTTTTTCATTCTATCTGTATTTTTATCAATGTTTAAAAGATAAATTTTATATTGGTTGATATTATGATGATGATGATGATTAATGTCCACTAAGACCTAATTGGTCTATCGGACCTTAAGAGGGTAAGTGATTACTTGTGATTCTTTAGAATTTTGTTTCTGTGCTTGAAAAGCATTCCAAGATCACCATACTTTTGTTGAGTTANAGAGGTTAGGAAGGTTGGTAGTGTGATCAATATTTTGAAAATGAGTTCTAATATGGGTATAGGCTGGACAATCTAAGAGAAAGTGTTTTTCATCTTCAACCTTCTTAGTGTCACAAAGGCGACACACTCTTTCATCCCATGGCGTTTTAGGAATTGACCAACGCCCAGTTTCACTATGGAGCTCGTGAGAATTTCTTCTTATCTTAGCAATGCTTATAATAATACTATTTATGATTTTGATTATTTTAAAATTTATATTATTAATTTAATAAAAATAAACAAAATATTAATTTTTTAATTCTGAAAATTAAAATATCAAAGAAAAAAATATTTTTTATAAAAATTTAATAAAATATTTTTTTTAAGTGATGAGAATTAAGAGATAAATAATAATAATAATAATAATAATAATAATAATAATAATAATATGTTCTTTGGGTGTAGAACAATGGATAATGGAATTTTCTCTTGAGGTACTCGGTTATGTGAAGTAATAAAAATAATAATAATGTAATTTTAAGATCTTACTCAAGATAGACACCAAATTGGTGTATGAGACCCCTTGTTTTTGACACCCTCTACTCAATATTATTTTATTCTCAAATTTAAACCTCCTAAAAAAACACATATTTTTAACCATTAAAATATAGTCAAGTAACTTTTATTTAAAATATTAAAAAATATTATATAAAAATGAAACAATTTATTTTTAAAATATTTTAAATTTCAAACAACATACATGTTTTATATTTTTTAAAATATTTTTACTATGGATTGATTAAAAATATTTAATTTTTCATAACTATCATATAAAAACATGCCAATTTAACTACTAACCAATAATAATAATAATAATATATAAATAAAAAACTTGTATACTTTTTAATATTATCTGATCATAAAATTACTTTATAATATTATCTTATTATAAAGATTCAGAACGAATAATAATTCATATTTATTTTGGTATCATTATATTATTTACTTATATTTAAAAGCATATGTATCTTTCTTTTTATAGGCCGTGTGTTATATATATATATATATATATATATATATATATATATATATATATAGTAGATATTGTAAAAGTGGGTTAACATAAAGAAATGGATGCTTCATATCTTAAACTTAAATTTTATTAAAATTCAAAGAATTGAAAATAGGTGAATTAGAGATGTTGATTTTAAGCTATATTATTGGGTGGTAATAAAACATGACCCCTTTCAAAATATAAACATAAACTTAAATCTTATTAAAATTCAAAAAGCTCAAAATAGGTGAATTAGAAATGTTGATTTTAAGCTATATTATTGGGTGGTAATAAAACATGACCCCTTTCAAAAAAACATCAATCTTACAATGATTGTAATTAATTTTAATGAAAATTTTTGGTGCTATAAAAATATAAAAACATTGAGAATAATTAAATGTAGTTTATTTTAAAGATGTTATTATTAAAAATTAAAACGATGTTTTTATTTTTGTTAGTGTTAATAAAAAAATAAATATTGGAAAAATAAGAATAGCCATGAATTTTATAGTGAAACAAAAATATGAAAATGAACTAAATCATCCTCTTCATTGTGAAACAAAGAAATAGACATGAACTAAATCATCTTTGAAAGAAATAATTTGTAAAATTTGTGATTCTAAAAAAGTATTAAATCAAAAATAGTTTTTTAAATGCACTCTTAAAAAAAAGATTATTGAGATTTATAATGTGTTAACCCATGAAAATCAAAATGACTTAAGTAATCTTATTTTCAAACTATTTGAATTTAAAAATAATATTAATTGTATATATAATAAATTGTGATTGATGCTAAATCATTTGTTGTCAATATTGTTGGGAACATGGATACTTTATGTCAACAAGTATCCACAATGAAACATATTACTCTATGTCAATAGGTTTAGTACAAATTTCATCCATAAATGTATAGAAACATCCATTTAATTTCTTTATGAAATTTTCCTTAAAAAAAAAAACAAATATTGATTAACATTAGATAAAATATAATATACATTAAAATATTTTATCAATATGCCAAGTATTGTATATACAAAAGATTTCATTATTATTTTTAGCTCCCATCTCTCAATTCCATATCAACTTAGTTTACGTTGCAAATATCATTAATATGAAACTATAAATTTAACTTCATTAAACTACCCTTATAATTTATTATACTGTCACATATGCTCTCATTATTTTATATTTATATTTTCCTATAAAACCATTATCCCTTAAATTTCCTTTAATTTAAAACCAAATAGATAAAACCAACGTCAAATACTCAATTGGGAAGTGAAAACTACAACAATCAAATGGATATACCTATCATGAAAAAAAGTGCACTAGTAACATTCCATAAATGTGTAATATTAAAATAAGGGACTACTGATCATTATAAATTAAGATGAAGATGTCATGAATTATTTGGATGTTCAAACATATATTTTAAACATTTTTCTACTAAGTTATTTGAATGTTAAGATGAAGATGTCATGAATTATATATTAGAGGTATTTCTTACTTTGGATGTTCAAACATATATTTTAAACATTTTTCTATTAAGTTATTTGAACGTAAATGCGAATTTCATGAGAACTATAATCTTAAAAGATGATTTCTAGTTCTAAAAATTCATAATTTTGTATTAAAAACACCAAAATCAATTCCTAAATTAAAAAATGGTGTTACTGGTAGCACCCTTTTTTTTGAGTTAAAATTATAATTTTTTGCAATAATGGTCTTAAAACTCCACATTGTTTCTAACAACAACCTTAAAATCAACTCTTGAATCGAAAATTGCTACTACTCGTGGAAAATGTTTTTTGGAGGTTACAATTACAACTTGTTTGAAATAATGGCCATAATAACTAGTGTTATTACGATCAAAACCTTAAAATCACCCCTAAATGAAAAAATGGTGATAGGTTAGTAACACTCCCTTTCTTTGAGCTTAAATTGTCATAGTTATGGAACAATGACCTTAGAATAAAAATATTAAAATCAACCTCTGAATTGAAACATGGTATTATCAATAGTATTCTCTCTCACTTAAAATTAAATCTACATATAATCCTCTTCTTCCTTCACTTAAAAAAAAAACACATTAAAAATGAAAAAAAAAAAAATTAATAAAATAAAAATATAAAAATAAAATCTAAAAAAATAAAACCAATATATATATATATATATATATATATATAATCAACATT
>JASDQU010010908.1:48805-76164 GCA_032191745.1 Picea mariana | reverse complement strand
TTTGTTACAAGATCATTGACATACAACATCTTCGACCCCTATTCCTACTTACTAACTTTTATTTAACAAAATGAAATAATGGTTGACCTTCCAACTACCCCTTCAATTCAAAAGGGAAATCGACCAGTAGGAAGGAAAATCTATCAATGAGAAAGGTGATTAGAGAGTAAACCATAGTTTGTATTGAATATTGTTCGATAGAAAAAATGAGTTCGGATCAGAGTAAGATGCTTTTAAATCTTAGTCAATCCAAGAGATAAATCTACAAGTAAGTTCAAAGTAATTAATAAACAAGAGCGATTGATAGAAGCAACGAGGGACCACCGCGGCTGTTCAGATAGGCCAGGAAGGATATGTTGAAACATAGCGTACAGTGCTTTTCTGATCCATTTTTTTATGTTGTATTTTATTTTAATATTATTTATAAATATATTCAATCTAATATTTTAATTACTTTTTCATTGGAAGTTAAAATAAATCTAATAAATATTAATATTAATATTGAAACAAACATTTTTATAATTTAAAATATGGCTCTTACAACCTAAAGAATGTGTCTATTTTGTGATTTTAAGAAGGTTGAATATGAAAAACACTTTTTCTTTTCTTAACCTTTTAACTCAACAAAACTATGGTGATCTTGGAAAGTTTCTCTTAATACTTTTCGAGTATAGAAACAAAATTCTAAATAATTGCAAGTAATCCCTTACTCTTTTAATGTTGGATAGACCAATTCGGTTTCAGTGGACAATGGACATTAATCATCATCATCATCATTTAGGTGGCTAAAAAGACAAAAAAAAATTATAGTAGAAACTTGCTTTCAAAAAATTCTATCTAAGCCATCTGGACACATTTCCTATCTTCTAAATATTTCCTTTATGGTTTTACATAGAATATTGCATTTATGAGATTACAAGTATAATTTCCAAAGAAAACATTCAATATATATATGTTTTGCAAAACATAAAACATAATTATTTAGATGATTTTCTTTGAGAGGAGGAGAGCACTCTGCTAGATATGGTGACTCCATAGAATGATGCCTAGTTTCCTATCTCTTGAGATTTTGTTTTGTCTATGCAATGTATGGACCTGAAGTTGTAGTGTCAAAGGTGCGTACTAGATGTGGTGCTTAATCTTATAGCAATCCATTTATATTTCAAAAAACAATTCTCCATGGTTTATGAGGATTCCCATAATATTGTCATGCTACTCCTGATTTTTCCTCTCCATGTTATTAATGATGGAAAAGAGGGATCTTATGGTTATAACTCTATTGGGCATAGCCTCTTCATGTTGTCTTAGAATTCTACTAACACCTTTGAGATCATAATGATCCATTGTAAATTGATACCTTGAAGTAACCCATAGTCTTGACAATAAATTAACAAAGATGCATATTATTGGGTTGATCTAGAGGGTCTAGATTCATCATCATTTATTATTAATCCGGGTAAGTAAACTTATGAGACAGACGCTGAATATGTGCAAAACTACTCTTGAAATTTCCTATGAACTCCTACTAAAAATCAAAGCAGTAAAATGCCAAACTCACAAATAGAAATGGTTCTCTTGGTCATGATCACTCAAAATTGATTATCTATGATAAAAAATCAGACCACAAGTAAATTATTTACTTTCAAAGTATGTCTTCTTGCAAACACACTATGTTTTAGTCAACCAAGATTTATTCAATACTTGGTTGGTCACCTGATCTTTAACTTTTCAAAAAAATGTAACAAAATAATTATGTTCGAGGAATATTAATTTTTGAAGCATAATTACACATAAGTGAAAGTGTTTTCCAAAATTGTTTTTCTTTGGGAAAAATCACACTGTCAACTCTAAGATTAATATTAACAAATATTAACTCATAATAAATCATTTTTCCTTCTAATTCATGGATCATGCTTCGCAACAAGAAAAGTTTAAGAATCCATTTTTATCTTGAAGTGTAGAAACCTTGGTAGATCTTACAAATTCTTAAAATGCCAACTATAAATATGCTTGGTGATATTTTTGTAAAAGGATTCAAATTTTTAAGGGTATTATATAGTTTATAGAAAATTTAGGCTATGTTCTAATAAAATAATCTTATCATATAAAAATTGAGCAAATTATTAATTTAATTAGTTTCAAAAATAAGTTCTAAGATCATTATCCAACATCCAAACTCGCATGAACATTGTAGAAGAAAACTTCAACTAAAACTCATCGAGTGAGAAGGAAAATTAAACAAAGAAATGGGAAAACAAGAAAAAAATGAAAATAGGGTATGAAAACTAGAGAAAGACTTTGGAATCTTATTTACAACTCATAGAATTCATCAACGTAAATAGTTAACTGGAATAAAAAAAAATGAACTCATGTACACACATATACACCCACTATATAGGTCATGACAGGTTTGTACAATTCGTACAAGCCACAGTTGTGGGGTCGTACAACAACGACATAAGTGTTAGGCAACATATTAGTCTGTCAGGTTTTGTTGTAACTTGTATTTTTCCTCAATGGGCCATTTTCCTAGTAAGGGATCCCTTGTAAGCTTAAATTCATTATTAGTGAAAATTTGATCGGAAGGGAATAATTTCTGTGTGCAAGTGTGAGATTTGTTTTCCATATTTTTTCTTCCGTTTTTTTATTCCCAACCAATATATTTTATTATGTGTGTTGTTAATTTATTAATCAACATGGAAATACAAAAGGTAGTAAAGTATGTAGGTGTTGGGGATTGAAAATCAACATGGTATCAGAGCTTGCACTTTGAGAGGGAGACAAATTTCATTTTACACAACAATTTATAGCTATAATTCTATTTGAACTTATTCACATCAGTGGGTGTTTAAAGGACCAAACACAGATCCACAGTAGTTTGCAGTAGATTTTTCTAAGATGTAAGGATATCTTTGCAGATCTATAACCTAGTGGTCAGAAATCAAAAGACAGATTTCTGGGAAGCAGTCGTATAGCAGAAAAAAATATTTTTCAAACCATATGTGTATATCAATGAGTCAAGGCACATACATACATGGGATATTGTAGTCTCCAGTGCGTACATATGCATGCTACAAAAGTACAAATAATTTATATATGTGGGATATAAAAGAGTAAGGAACGTACATTCACGTTGCTCAGGCTTACAATGTGTGTATGGGGTTGTACAAGGGTAGTTTCAGTAGTGAAGTTTGTATGGGTTCTTAAAGGAATAAGCACATGCAAGTTGTTTTTGTTCAAATCTAGTAATGAAAATATCCAATCTCAAGTTTCAAGAAAAGTTGGATGGGGCATCTAAATTTTTGTCTTGGAAGGTAAGGGTAACCTTACTTTTGAAGGAACATGACCTTTGGGATATTACAGATAAGGTTGTTCTTGTACTAACATATGCAACTCGAAAGGTGGCCCATGAGAAGAAGGACATCAAATCCTAGAGAGTGATCATGGATACTATGAAGGATTATTTGATCCCTCATGGGGAAGAGAAGTAGTTGGCCAAAGAGATGTTCAAAGCTCTAATGGATTTTTTCCAGAGTGAAAACTTGAACAAAAATATGATCTTGAGAAACAAACTCAAATCCATTAAGATGTCAAGATCTAACAATGTTACCAATTACTTCATGAGGACCACTCAGACACATGATCATCTTGCATCCATTGGGGAGAAAGTAGATGACATGGAACTTGTAAGTGTGGCACTAAATGGTTTTCCCAAGTCACGGGAACCATTTATCAAGGGAATTTGTGCTCGAGATAAACTTCCCAATTGGGATAGGATTTGGGATGATTGCATTCAAGAAGAGACTCGAGAGGAGTATAAATAAAACAAGCAAGGAGATGGAGAGGATAACCTGAATATGGTTAGTCAGGACAAGAAGAGAAAATTAAAAGGTTCGAAGGGTAACAGTGAGGGGGAAACCTCACAGCTAGGAAAGAAGGACTTGAGTAAAATCAAGCACTTCACATGCCACAAGAGTGAGCACTATGCATCACAATGTCTAGAGAAGAAGAAGGGGAAAGGGAAAAAATAGACAATAGCATCAACAGAGACAAAACTAGATGATTTTTCAACAATTTTTGAGAAGGAATTTTCACTGGTCTCCTACATCTCTACTAGCACCAACACAAGGAGTGATTGGTACTTGGATAGTGGTGTATATCATCATATGACAGAAGCAAGGGAGTTATTCAATGATATAATGGAGAAAGACTCAAGGAGCCATGTGGATATTGGTGGCTATAAGAAGTATGCAGTGAAGGAGGAGGGAACTATCTTGTTCTAGCTTGACTCAGTTGGTTTGTTTGAGGCATATGATGTGCTTTATGTACCAAAACTAAAGAAGAATTTTCTCTCAATCTCAGTTTTAGAAAATAGTGGTTTTTTCGTCATGTTTAAGAAAGGGAAAGTACTCATATGTCCAAAGGGAGCTATCCCTGGAACAATAGTGATCATTGGGGCTAGAGAGGGAAAGTTATACAGCTTACATGGAAAGCATGTTCATAGGTCTAGGGATATCTTGGATCTTATAGATTCATTTGTAAATATATTGATGTCAGTGGCAGAGGATGAAGGATAGAAGGCTCCGAAGGGAGAATGGAGTTCATATACTTCCAGCTCAGGGATTCAACCTTTAGGTGGGGAGGAGTTATCCCCTTCCAACTCTATCAAGAGACCCAATTGGTTTGAACTGACATTGAGGGATGCTCAAGAGAAATTTGAGGCTCCTAGGATCACATTTAGGGAGAGTGGGCATCTGAAGATGTTTCCAAACTTCATGGAACTAATAAGTAGCGTCATTGAAGAGGAAGCAAACCAACGAGTACAACATAATTCCTTGGTGTAGGATGATATGTGTGACATTGTGCTAAAATTGAAGGAAAAACTAGTTCCAGATGGATTTTCTAGAGAACATTCCTCGCTAAGAGGGAGTGTTGATGTTTGTATCATTGAACATATACTTCCACATTAGTTTGTGCATGACATGTGGAAGTCATCATTAATACCTCTAAGAACTTTGGAAATTCACTTTAATTAAAGGAATCATTAAAGTGAATGTCATTTTGTAATAAAGCGAGTTTAATTTAATGAAATGCTAAAGTTATTAGCATTAGTGAATTAAATTAATCTTAGCCATTAATTTAAAGTGAGGTGAGATTTTATCTCAACCATTAATCACTTTGGAGATTAGGGTTAGGATATAACTCAATGTTATAAAAGGAAACCAAGGTGAGAGGAGAGGAAACATCTGTTGGACATCTATTGGAGTCAGTGACCCGTAGAGAGAGAAAAGAAGGAATTTTTCTTAAAGTGAATCATGAAGGACTGTGATTCAAGGGGATCTAGGATAGGTGAAGAAGGAATTTCATCTAGATATCAAGTCCAAAGGAGGAAAAAGGGTAAGAGGGAAGCAAAAAACATATTTGGGTAGCAAGTATAGTCATGGGTTGGGCCATACAAGAGCTGCAAAGAGCGTCCTACATGATTTGCAGGTACATCAGGGTGCATATGTATGCAAGCCACAGGTGCAGAAGGGTGTGTACATATGTAGTCTACAAGTGTAGCACAATATGTACATATATATGCCAGAGGTGTAGCAAGGAATGTACACACACGTTGTACAGGTTGCGACAGGCGTGTACAATTTCTACACGTCGTAATTCCAGGGCTATACATAGACGACAGAAGTGTTGGGAAGTAGATCAGGTGTCAATTTTTTTTGTAGCTTGTATTTTTCCTTAGTGGGCCATTTTCCCAATAAGGGATCCCTTGTTAGCTTGGAATCATTATTAATGAAAAGTTGATTGGAAGAATAAAATTTCTATGTGCATGTGTGATATTTGTTTTCCATAATTTTTCTTCTGTTGTTTTATTTCTAGCTAGTATATTTTATTTTGTGTGTTGTTAATTTATTAGTCAGGATGGAAATACACAAGGTATTAAGTATCTAGGTGTTGGGGATTGAAAATCAACATTCATCCTAGTGCATCATACCCTATTTCTTTTGGGATGTTTTTATACCTAGGAACATCTCCCCTGTTTTCTTCACTCATGAATTGAGAAGATTTGCCTACCCTATTTTCTTGCTTCTAGCCTTTATTTTGGCATATTTGTTGGGTGTCAATTTTTTCTCTTTTTATCAATCCAATCGAGCCCATTCACCTCCATTATTTGACCAAAAACTCTTATTTTTTCCCATTTTCATCTAGTTAATGGCATAATGTGCACAAACAAGGTAATAAGTTGTCTTTTGGAATAAAACTCTTAGTTTTTCTTGTAAATGATAATTAAATCTATTTTTCAAACAATTGCCTATAAATAATCTATTACAGAAATTAGCCATGTTTTACCATTTATTCTAGGTTTTACCGGTTATTACGGGAATTGGTGGTTCAGGTACTTTCCCTCAATCTTAAGAAGAAATTCCACTTGGAGTTGTTTCTTAGAAGTATCGAGATGAATAATTACTTGTTTTTCCATCATTTTAGTGTACGGAGCCCCATGGTCATCACTTGTTCAATATCAACAACATTACAAAAAAATTGGAATATAGTTATTATAGGAAATCTATAGGCAATTATTATAGGGAATCTGCAATTCACTCACAAAATTGGGTTTTCGATACTAAACTCAAGGAGCAAGGATCACCCCCTTTTCTATGTGGTCCCACCCATCCCTCTCTATCTTCCCCCTTCATCATGGCCCACACCCGTAGCCAAGACTTGGAAGCCTGCTTCAATTCCCTGTCCTCTACTTTCACAGAGACCAAGTAGGAAGTGTGGCAGCTTAGTGCCAATATTTCCACCATCAATAAAAACATGCAGTCCTCCATAGATGGAAAAATGGAGACCATAAAATATTCCCTCTCTACCCAACTTGCATTCTTCACTGGAATGATCTGCGCCAAGATGAATATCTTTGTAGACCTTACCTCCTATGACCCACCTTTTCACCCCTAAGGTGAAACTTCCTCCAATGCCCAGAATTTTTAGCCCCATCAATTTCAGCGTGACCTGCGCCTTACGTGATTACATCTGAACAAATTTAATGGTTCGGATCCCACCGGCTGGGTAAATCAAATGGAACATTATTTCTCTTTATACGACATTACAAATGAGTTGGCCAAACTCCGATATGGTGTTCTCCATCTAGATCAAGAACGTTCGCAATGGTGGTAATGGAGAAAAACTTCCCGCCAAGGGTATGTGGCTTGAACAAAATTTGTTGCAGAGGCTTATGAATGCTTTGACACTGACACCAACCATTTAGGCAGTTTGATAAAGTTGAAACAATTTGGCATAGTGGAAGACTTTATCATTGCTTTTGAGTGATTGGATTTCCGCACAGAGGGTATGTCTGATGTTTTTTTTTTTTCAAGAATGCTTTATCAATGGCCTCAAGGATGAGATTCGTTCCCTCGCCCTCAAAGTCAAGTGGAAGTTGTTGGAAACATGCCAATGAATTTCCTCATGCGATCACATCTAGATGCACATGCACATGCATTCAATCTACTTATGAATTGTTTGTGTAACTATGTGATCTATTCATGATCAGTCTGTGTAACTGAGTGATATATGTTATATATACTAGCATACCCATAGAGGTAGAGGACAATGCGAGTGCAAGCAAGTACATTGTGTGAGGAGAGGATGGTTGTATGCCTATGAAGGCTATTGTAATTCTCCCTTGAATAAGAAGAAAATTGATAATCATTGCCCGTGGTTTTTTCCCTCATTGGGTTTCCACATAAAGCACTCTATCAATTGTGTGATTGTTTCTATTTTGTATTTTGGTTTGATGTTCTTGATTTTTATGCTATGTTTTTCTTCTGTTGCCCAACAAGTGTTATCAGAGCATAGATTTGAAGGCTCTAAGAGTGAAGGAGAAGAGAATCTTGTCGCTTGATATCGGAGCAAGTGATCCAATCCGAACGGATTTTCATGAGTTCAAGAAATCCATTAGACGATATTTGGCATGTGAGAGTGACTTCTTACTGAACCTGCACATGGAAGATTCGATCTAAGCACTAAAAGAGCTCGATTCATGTGCTACATGCAGGAGGAGCACAAAATCGTTGATATTTCTTTGACTATCGCTCCTTATAATTGTTGTCAAACTTTATGTGTCACGATTTAAGGGGGTCATTTCCCTTCACGATTAGTGTGATAAATGTTCATCATTGAACCTATGCCTCGTGGGAAGCACAATACTGGTGGAAATTCATTTTAACCAAAGGTATATGCATGGAACTTAAAAGTATATGCATGCACAGAACTCAAGGTATTATGAAAGTCCAAACTTTTTTTTTAATGCATGGATAAAAAGAGTTTCACCATGGTAAATTAATGGATGTGCATTATGTTTTGGTAAAAGTTTTTGAGGTACAAAATATTTAATAAATATTTTCTTTAAAATATTTATTAAATATTTTTTGAGTTTTGAGGTTCAACTTGTTAGAATATGATGGATTTGCTTGTTTTACCATAGACAATATCACTATTGTCACCCAACGATAGGCTGAAGCCACCCTTCGAGCACCTTAACCTTGACAGAGAATCATCTGGAAGCAAACCCTAGGCTAGATAGCCAAACAAGGGTAGTGCACCTTTCTCCAAAGATAGTGCACCAAACAAGAGCTGATTAGATAGCCCAAACCATAACCAAGAGATAGTCCAAGCCAAAATGTAATCTGCGAGCTGCATCAACTGCAATGACAACTCTCCTCCAGACTTGCGCACAAACTGGCTAACTGTAGTGCGCACAAGTGAGTTTTGCAGTTCTGAGAATTTCCTCCCAGAATGAAGACTGGCCTCCTGTATTTATACTAATTTTGGCTAACTTCCTGGGCCGACTTCTCATTCTGGGTGCCTATTTACTTAGTATATAATATTTCTTTTGGCCGACTTCTTCTCTTGGAGGCTAATAACTTAATACAAATTATCCTCTTGAGCCGACTTGTCTTCTAGGGTTATTAGCCAACTCATTAGGGTTTCTTCTTGCTTTCCATAATATTCTATTCTCGTCAGGTTTACACGTGGGGGTAAATACCTCCCGTAGCTACCATAATATCAACACAACTTTGAGTAAGAAAATTCTTCTATATTAAGGCTCGGTTTTATAAGTAGTGGTTTTTGAGTTTTTTGTTAATGGAAAAAGTGCAGAGTTCTAAGTTTGAGGTGGAGAAATTCAATGGTAAGAATAGATTTGCGCTATGGAAACTTAAGATGCGAGAACTACTTGTGCAACAAGGATTGCAAAAGGCCTTGGCTGGAAAGTCAAAGAAACCGACAAGCATGACATACGAGGAATGATAGGATTTGGATGCAAGAGCCCTCAATATGATTTGTTTGTGTTTGGAAGATGAGGTGTTGTTTAACATCGTTGAAGAGACGACAACAACAGGTTTGTGGACCAAACTAGAGAGTCTGTATATGACAAAGAACTTGTCAAACAAATTCTTCTTGAAGAGGCAGTTGTATAGCTTGTGGATGAAAGAAGGTACGAAAATTACTGATCACTTGAATGTCTTCAATAATCTGATTTTCAATTAACTAATATGGAAATAAAGTTCGAATATGAGGAAAAGGCGTTTACACAACCATGTTCATTGCCTGAGTCTTGTGATCATCCAGTCACAACTGTGTGGTTTAACACAACAGATGCCATTGGTTATGACACTGTTGTGGGAGATTTGTTGTTTGAGGAGATAAAGAAAACACACGACAAAGAAACCTTAACAACAAAAGCAATGGTGGTTAGAGGTCGATCTACAGAAGGAGGGAAAGATCAGAAAGGTACAACCAGGTCTAATTCAAAAGACAGTAAGGGTAAGGAAAAATGTTGGTTTTGTGGAAAATCTGGGCATCTCAAGAAGGATTGTTGGAAAAGGAAACAAGAATCCAAAGAGGACTCCACAAAAGAAGAAAATTCATCTACATATATGGTTGATGAAGTTTTTTATGTCTGTTGTGTCTCTCCACCTGTGTTTTCATAGAAGGTGCAGGGTGGTGATGGTTGAGTTACCGTGAAAAAAAAATCATATTTACTTTGGAGTTGTAGAAATTATTGATTGCATGTAAATGGGCATATGTCTGTAAGACCTGGACATGCATGCATACCCTTGGTTTATCAGTCACCTATGAAAATTATAGACATAGATTTAGGTAGATTGAATATGTGGGGGGCGCATGTATGTAGGGTTAACCTTGACTCGGTGAAAAAGTTAATGAGTTAAATCTGTTTTAGGTCAAAGCGGGTGGTTTTTCGGGTCCATGTGTTTTGGGTATCCCGTGGTATTGTGTCCATGGATTTCATGTAATGAAACCTATAAAAGGCTTGGTGAAATCCATTGTAAATGGGCCTGGAGGTAAGCAGTGAAGGCTCACTTGGCTGGTTTGCCCGGATTTGGTCAAAGTTGTTTGAATGCAAAGTTTGAGGTGGATCAGTGTGTCCAGTTTAGAAAGGTGGGTCTGTAGAAAGGCTGATGTGTTGGCAGGTCAATCAAGTGTTTTAGAATATATGATGAAGGTAAGTTCATATCCATGGAACTTGGAAAGTATTGTAAGGAAGTTGAGATCAAATAGGCATGTTCAGTAATGCCAAGTTGTAGCAATAGTTGCAGACAGAAGTGATTGTGCTATCTGGTAACTCGGTCACCATAGGTTGCAAAAAACAAGAAGATTCAGGAAGAGGTATGAACAGCTCATCTGGTAATTACTCAAATGTGAAATTATTCGGTTGTGATGCTTATGGATTTTTATCATCTTTCTAAATAGGACCTAGATCAAATAGGTAGATCTTTGATATGGTGATTATGTTAAGGGGTGCAGACTGGGGGATCCTACTACCCGTAGAATCATCATGGACATAGATGCAGTATTTGATGAATCTCCTTTTATAAGGGGATGTATATGGAACAACCATAACAGTTAGTTCAGAATCGCAATAGGGGATTTGTTTGCAAACTCAAAATCATTGTATGGCCTGAAGCATGCTAGGCAAATGGTACAAGATGTTTGATTCCTTCATGGTGAGCCAAATTTTACAAGTGATTATAACCATTTTTTTTATGGTATATTCATTATCTTGGTGTTATATGTTATGCTTGTTGCAAGCACAAGCATGGTTGAGATCAACAGGAGGGCTCAATTTCTTAGGACGTTTTCTATGAAGGAACTGGGAGAAGCAAAAATAAATATTGGGCATGGAAATAAATAGAGACATAAAATATGGTAAGTTTGGTTATCACAACAGAAGTATGTAGTGAAGATACCTAGGAAATTCAGTATGAATAATGTGAAACTGGTAAAATCCCTTTGGCTTTCCATTGTAAATTATCTTCAGGTTTATGTCCTAATTGATGAAGAAGAAAAGGGTTATATGTCTCGAGTATTATATGCTAGTAGGAATTTTGATGATTGCGATGGAGAAATGGTCATCATTTCACATGCAGTTGGTGTTGTCAGTAGACACATGGAGAAACCAGGTGAAGAGCATGGAAATGGGTGCTTCAAACACAGAAGCACAAGTATCACCTACAATGGTTGCATTGATTTGGTCTATGATTATGATTCATGATATTTGGACAAGTGCATCGGTCTATTAGACAGGTTACTGATGGAGACAGAATGGTCCATGCTGGAGTGAATCGTGTAGGCATGTTCATGTAATGGTATTGTTAGAGAAGTTGCAGAGCTGTGATGGTGTTTGGCTTCTCTTGCAAGAAAGGTGATGTGTGAATTAATTAAGGGCATCCTATATCAGGTAAATTGTTGTCAAGGTGGATATTGTTGGAAACATGCCAACGAATTTCCTCATGTGGTCACATGCAGATGCAGATTCACATGTGCATGCATGCAATCTACTTATGAACTGTTTGTGTAACTATGTGGTCTATTCATGATCAGTCTGTGTAACTGAGTGATATATGTTATATATATGAGCATACCCATAAAGGTAGAGGACAATGTGAGTGCAAGTGAGTACATTGTGTGAGGAGAGGATGGTTGTATGCCTATGAAGGCTATTGTAATTCTCCCTTGAATAAGAAGAAGACTGATAATCATTGCCTGTGGTTTTTTCCCTCATTGGGTTTCCACATAAATCACTATGTCAATTGTGTGATTGTTGTTGTGTTGTGTTTTGGTTTGATGTTCTCAATTTTTATGCTTTGTTTTTCTTCTGCTGCCCCACAAAAGCTACTAAAAGAGCTAAGGAAGCACAACAAGTTGTCTCTTCTCAAACTAGAAAACCCTCCTTCATTCCTCACCTTAAACCAGTCACTCCCCCTCCTCCTCCCACTCCACTAAAGATCCAGAAATTGACCCAAGAATAAATGGTTGAAATCCAACCCAAGGGACTTTGTAATAATTGTGATGACAAATATTTTCTTGGGCACAAGTGTAAGGAAAAAAAACTTTTTATGGCCATCTCTGAGGATGTTTATGAAGAATATGTCGAGGCTCCCCCTGTGACCTAGTCACCTAAACCCATTGACATGACTCAATCTTCCGACCCTTCAGAAGTTGAACTAGTCATTTCCCTGAATGCTCTCACTGGCTTCTCTACTCCCCAAACCCTCAAGCTAATTGGTTACAATAAGCATCAGAAAATCATCATCCTAGTTGTTTTTTTTTTTTTTGACAGAAACATTTAGCGGATTCTATATTAGTTGTGGACTAGCCACTAATTGGTTACAGACTGGCAGGGCTTCATTGAGCAGCTGCCTACAGTAAGCTAAAATGCACTACTAGAATTGCTAGATCTAACAAACACCCCCGAAAATGATTCAGATACCTGAAACCAGACTTATTTTAAAGCCCTGGCTTCTATACAAAATGCCAGGATGCTTGAAAGGGTAGAGATCATTACAGGCCAAGAGGCTGACTACTCTTTGGGGTCCTTCCCCCATTTGATGTTTAACTTGGACATTTTGCCTTCAAGTTGACCGATCCTTTCCTCAAATTCATCTTTTGGGCTCTTCAGCTCCTGGTGTAGCTTGCCAAGCTCCTCTGAATCATCATCCTAGTTGTTAGTGGAAGCACCCATAATTTTATTCATCGTTGCACTACCCAAGAAACTAATTTTTATATCCGAGCAATCAACAAATTTAAAATCATGATTGCCAATGGTGGATCCATGAAATGTGGGGGGCGTTGTGAAAATGTGCATCTCCAAATTGGTCAGTACCACATGAAATTTCATATGTTTTCTATCGACATAGGTGGTTGCGATATTGTATTGGGTGCATAATGGATAAGGATGCTAGGCCCCATTCTCATGGATTTTAAGGAATTAACCATGTAATTCAACTAGGAGGGCTAACAATATAATTTCCAATGCATCACAGCAAGTTCCCCTAATATCATCAGTTCCCATCGAATGGAAAAGCTCCTCAAAAAATGTCATTCCGACATTATTGCACAACTTCATTCCATTCACGCCACTAAGACACCCTCTATGCCTCCTGACCCCCAATCCATCCTCTCCAAGCATCAAGCTATTTTTTCCACTCCCCAGGGACTTCCTCCTTCCCATGGTGTTCATGATCATTCCATTTCCCTTTTCCCTGGTAGCCTTCTTCCCAATGTCCATCCATATCGTCATACCTTTTCCCAAAAAGATGAAATTGAGAAAATTGTTCAAGAATTGCTTGTCACAGGCATTATCGGTCCTAGTACTAGCCCACATTATTTTCCTATGGTCATGTTACTTAAGAAAGAAGGATCTTGGTGCATGTGTCCTGAATTTTGTGCCCTCAACAAATACACCATCAAAGACAAATTTCCCATTCCTATCATTGATGATCTCTTGGATGAATTAAGTGGTGCCTAGTTCTTTACTAAACTTTATCTTCATTCTGGATACCACAAAATACGTATGAAAGAGGATGACATCCCTAAGAATAAATTTTGAACTCATGAGGGCCACTATGAGTTCTTGGTCATGCCCTTTGGATTGTGTAATGCTCCCTCCACTTTCCAAAGCCTCGTGAATCATGGCTTCCGTCCTTTTCTTCGTCATTTTGTCTTAGTTTTATTTGCTGATATTTTCATCTATAGTAAAACCTGGACAATCCATATTGCTCATGTGGATCGATTTCTTCATCTACTCTCTCAGCACCAAATTTTCTTCTAACAGTATAAATGTTCTTTTAGAGCCTCGAAAGTCGAGTACTTGCGTCATATTGTTGGCAAGGCAGGTTTCAGTGTGGATCCTAAGAAGATTGAAGCTATGCAGGATTGGCCTCGCCCCAAGACTCTCAAAATCTTGCATGGATTTCTAGGATTAACAGGTTATTATCACAAGTTTGTTAAGTATTATGGAAAGATTGCAACACTTCCCACTGCTCTCCTTAAAAAGAATTCTTTCAGTTGGACTCTCATAGCTGATCATGCCTTTCAAGACTTGAAAGCGACTATGTGCACTACTCCTATCCTATCCCTTCATGACTTCACAAAGACCTTTTTCCTCGAATGTGATGCTTCTGGGAGAGGAATTGGAGCAGTCCTTATGCAATATGGTTGGACTTTGGGCTTTACCAAAAAACAACTCTCAGAACGACATTTGGGCCAATCAATCTATGAAAAGGAAATGTTTGCTATTCTGCATGTAGTGTACCTCTAGCGCCCTTATCTATTAGGGAAATTCTTCCAAATTAAGATAGATCATCAGATCCTCAAGTATTTTCTGAAGCAACGTCATTCATCCATGGAGCAACAAAAATGGGTGAATAGGCTATTTGGATATGATGATGATATAATTTACAATAAAGGAAAAGACAATGTTGTTTTTGATGCTCTTTCAAGAAAATATGAAGATGAAGGGTCCCTTTTTTCCCTCTCTTTCATTGTACCAGATTGGCTCTAAGATGTTCACTAGGAATGGCTACAAGATCCCAAAATTTAACATCTGATCCAACAATTGCAAGTCAATTCTCCACTTCCCCTAGGGTACTATTGGCAAAACGATGAGATTAGCTCAAAAGGTCGTTTGTATTTAAGTCAACAATCACAACTTATATCCATTGTGCTTTCTGAGCTTCATGTTGCACCCACAGCTAGGCACTCTCGGTTTACCAAAACCTATGACCAAGTCAAACTTTCTTTTTTTGGGGATGGTATGAAACAAGATGTTTGCACATTTGTGGCGGAATTTGATGTTTGTCAATGCAACAAGGGAGAAACAATCAAAGCTCCTAGCACACTACAACCACTTCCTATTCCACCTTCTATTTGGAGAGATATCTCTATGGATTTCATTGTTGGATACCCAAATCAGGAAATAAGTCAGTCATCATGGTGGTAGTTGATCATATTTCCAAGTATGCTCATTTCTGTTCTCTTAAACACTCATTTATTGCCTCCATTGTGGCTTAACTTTTCATGGATTGTGTCTTCAAGATTCATGGCATGCCTCATTCTATTGTTTCTGATCGAGATCCCACTTTCACCAACAATTTTTGGAAAGAATTTTTCAGAACCCAATTGCATCTCAACACTACCTATCATCCCCATATTGATGGTCAAACTAAAGTTGTCAACAAGTGTTTGGAAACATATTTGCAGGTTTTGCACCTGAAAGTCAAAATCAATAGGATCAATGGTTACCACTAGTTGAATGGTGTTACAACACTCTTACCATACAACTACTCGCATGAATCTTTTTGAAGAAGTATATGGAAAAAATCCACCTTCAATTCTATCATACATGCCTGGTGTATCAAAGGTCCATGCGGTTGACCATACTCTTACAGTTCGTGAGACTATTCTTTGTACCCTTAACGATAGTTTGGTCATAGCTCAAAATCGCATGAAGCAACAAGCATATCAAGGTCACTCTGAACGTCAATTTACTGAAGGAGACCAAGTGTTTCTTTGACTACAACCTTATAAGAAGACTTCAATCAAGGCTGATCATTGTCAGAAACTGGCGCCCAAATTTTATGGTCCTTGTACAACTCTCAAGCATGTGGTAAAGGTGGCCTATCAGTTAGCTTTTCCCATCATTCTAAGATCCATCATGTTTTTCATGTCTCATGCTTAAAGAAGGTGATTGGAAGTAACTACCAAACTCAAGCTAGCCTCCCCGAGTTGGATGAAGAAGGCTCCATCTAGTTGCAGCCACAAGTAATCCTAGACCAGCGTGAGTGTCGCCTCTGTTAATGCACCATTAAGGAAGTGTTAGTACAGTGGAAACATACAACTCCAACAGATGCCACTTGGAAGCCATGTTAGGTACCTGACCTCCCTAACCTCTCACGTGGGTAGAATAATATATTTTCCATGTAATAAAGATCAATATTAATAAGGGCTAGTAATAAAGAAGTATAAGTTATATGTAGGAAGACCTAATAGAAGCTTTCGCTTCTAGAATAACTTCCTCTAGATTGTTCTTTTGGTAGATAGATTTAGTATAAATAGGAGTGGAGAGCATGAGAAGTTTTGCCTTGGATATTATTGTAATAGATCTCTTCTTTGATGGAGGTTTCCCCCTCGAAGAGGCAAGTGAACATCGTTGTCTTTAATAAAGGTGTTCTTTTTGGTGTTATTCTGGTATTGTTCTAGCTATAATCTTGTTGTTTCATTACTACTTGCTAAATATTTTTGTTCCACATATTATTATTCATCTAGTATATTGCATTTAAACATAATTTCCCACAATTTCCTGTAATGACTGATTTTCAAAATCACATGTTAAGGGTTGTTCCCAGCCAAGGAATAAAATATGTTTTCAAGATCTAAAGATGACGACATGGAGATAGAAATTATGTTAGATGCAATATTTTTATATATATAAACAGGTTGAGCAAATGTATTGGGAGTTCCATATTTTTATTGTGAAAGCATATGGCTGAAGATATATTGTAAATCTTGATTTTGACATTGATGTTGAATACAACGGAGTTTTGAATGATTTGATGTGTTATATATGTGCAAACATTCTGAGTTTTCCTTAACGACATATTCCAAGAGGGCCCCCTGATCTATGTTGTTTTTTTGTAAGTCATTTTAGCAGTTTCTTTTTGTTTCTTTTGATTTCTTGTTTGGCTCGCAAGAAAATGTTACTTTGATTATGTGATATATGATTGTTCCAGATCTAGATGTTAAAGACAACAATGTGATGGATTTATCTTCCATCTTCCATGCCATACAAACAATATTCACACTAATATACTCAAAGTTGATTGAGACCACAATTCATTTATGTCTTTCTTATGTTTCTTTTCATTCAACCTTTCAACTCACATATTGAAATAACCTTGTTTGGCCTTGAAGCTTGGTTGACTAACATAGAGTGTGTTTGCAAGCAGACATACTTTGAAAGTAAATGATTTACTTGTGATATGATTTTCTATCATAGATAGTCAATTTTGAGTGATCATGACCAAGAGAACCATTTCTATTTGTGAGTTTGGCATTTTACCGCTTTGATTTTTAGTAAGAGTTTGTAGGAAATTTCAAGAGTAGTTTTGCACATATTCTGCTTGTGTCTCATAAGTTTACTTAATCGGATTGATAATAAATTATGAGGAATCTAGAACTCTAGATCAACCCAATAATATGCATCTTTGTTTATTTATTGTCCAAGACTATGGGTTACTAACAAGGTATCAATTTACAATGGATCATTATGATTTCAAATGTTTTAGTAGAATTCTAAGACAACATGAAGAGGCTCTGCCCAATAGAGTTATAACTATAAGATCCCTCTTTTCCATCATCAATAACATGGAGAGGAAAAATCAGGAGTAGCATGACAAGATTATGGGAATCCTCATAAACCATGGAGAATTTTTTTTTGAAATATAAATGGATTGCTATAAGATTAAGCGCCACATCTAGTACAAGAGTGACACGTGCACCTTTGACACTACAACTTCAGGTCCATACATTGCATAGACAAAACAAAATCTCAAGGGATAGGAAACTGGGCATTATTCTATGGAGTCACCATATCTAGCAGAGTGCTCTCTGTTAGCGTCAGAAGTCACTTCTGGATTGCTTGCAGGAGCAGAGCCCGACACCCATCAGTTTAATGTCACGATTTGTTTGTAAAATGGATGATCAAATGGAGGTAAACTCAGGACAACATTATTTTAACTCTGAAACTAGGCCAGACATGCATGGGCGAGTGAGGTCTTAGATAAACTCCAAATAGTGAGTTGTAATAAGGGTGAGTAGAGGGGAAGACTTTCATGAGAAGAGTGCAGGGGTATGGAATGAACATCAGGTTCGTAATAGACTGTGAGGAGAAACTCTTAAAGGCAATATCTTCTTACATTCAAACGCAGAGGACCAGAGAAAACAGTAATGCAACAACAAATCCTTTATCATAACATAACTGTGCTAATTCATGCGAATCATTCAATCATGAACCCTCTGGTATAAGACGAAAACATAGATGGAGTAGGGAAAATTGTTTGTCATAAAACAAGAAATCTCAAACATAGATGCACAACCCAGAGAACTAGAATGGTTGTTAAAACTTTACAGTTGGGAGCTTTGCTCTACCATCGATAGATACAAAAATGGCGAAAACGCCTACATATACTCAAAACAACAACAGCAACAGAATCGAGATGTTGCATTAAAATATTTGCATCTGCATGGCTTCTGACAACCTGCACTTTGCAGTCTCTGAATGATCGTGCAACTTATGGAAAACGTGATCGATCTTCTGACAGTTCCATCAGCGAATCGACGTGCCTTTAATTCGTCGCCGGACTTTCCCATTGTGGAGGAGGAGATGTCTAACCACCACCAACCGCTTCAATAACTGCTTCATTGGGATTGAGGATGGCCCGGCCAACTCGGCACTTCTGCGACATGGAAGACCCTTTGCACTGCCACCTGGATTAGCTCGAACGGCCTGATGAATAGATGTGGAGGCCATCATGAAGGCTGGGGGGGCATAATGGGAGTGGTGGTGCTGAGACTACGAGGGTGGAAATGAGAGGCGATGAGGTGTGAGATATGTGACAGGGAAGGACACACGACGGAAGATGATAGGCTGAGGGGGGAGGAGATGGGATATAACAGACACCTTAGTTATTGGAGGTTGACGTGGAAGGGAATGGGACACGTGGCAGGTAATGAGTGGATGATGACATGTGGGATGGACCACATGGACGGAAAGAGGGGAGATGGACAGATGCCGGAGAACGAGGAGGGGCTAAAGGGGGCGAGCCTTGCCGCACGATCCGTTTGAAAATGGCTGACAGGGGGGGGAAAGGTACAAAATCCGTCATGGCAGGAAGGGGGGCCCCACATGGTTAAACGCAGAAAGACAGCGGGAGGCTAGATCGCCTATGCGCCGTTGATCCGGGCGCTATGATCTTGGTCGTCGGAGAGATGCGCCCCCGATTCCGGACCCCCCCCCTCCGCTTAAAGGTAGAAAGGTGGGGGGGGGTCTGGAATCGCCTCATGCGCCGTTGATCCAGGCGCTTTGATCTTGACCGTTGAAGAGGTGCGCCCCGGATTCCGGACCCCCCCCCCTTCACTTAAAGGTAGAAATGCGAGGGGCTCTTGAATCTCATGTATGTCGTTGATCTGGGCGTGCGGATTCCTATCGTCCAGATCCGTTAGCTGCTTACCATGGGCACATTTTGCGTTCGGTACTTAGGATAAGTGGGTTTCAACCCACTCCTTCGCATTTTACCCCCATTACCAGAAATATTGCTAACATTTGGCTCCATGGGGGATAGAGTTGTCCCTATGATGCTCTAAGAACACTTTTTGCAGATTCAGTGCCTTGCTGTTGGGCTATGGAGTCATTTATTAAACTGAAAACAAAAACAAAAACAATATTTACAAGGCAAAAGAGCCGACTACGGCTCACAAGAAACATTTTTTCAAGAAATGCCCATTTACTGGGCCACTAAAAACTTCTTGGCCTTCCAGATCCTGCAACCTGTAAGTATTGTTTGAAAATACTTCAAGGATCTTGAAAGGCCCAAACCAGAGGGCATCAAACTTACTGTGCTTGCCCCTGTCCTGCCTGGGTGCATCCCATTTGAGCACCATATCACCCTGTTTGAATTCCTTCTTTTTGCTCTTCCTGTCAAAAGCCTGCTTGATTTTCTGTTGATGATTATAGGCCCTGTCCATGACCTGTTCTCTGATCTGTTGCACTTCCACCATCTGGTGAATCCTTCTGACCATATGGTCAGGCTCTCCTTCAAGGTCCTGGAGGAATTTTGCCAGAGATACGGCGAGCTAAGTAGGGAAAACGGCCTATGTTCCTAAACAAGATGGAAAGGTGAGATGCCCAGGGACTTCTTGGTTGTCACCCGATCAGCCCATAGAGAAAATTTGATCTTTGAATCCCATGCCCTTTTATTGTCCTCCAGTAATTTCTTAATGAGCTTAATCAGGATTTTATTGGAGGACTCTGCCAGTCTGTTTCCCTGAGGATAATAGGAAGTAGAGTGAATCAGTGAAATCTCAAACTGTTCACAGAACTTGATCAGAGGCTTAGACCTGAAGGGGGCAGCGTTATCAGTGACAATTTTGCTAGGGAAACCAAATCTGGATATGATATCTTCCAGGAAGCTGATAATTACTTTGTGAGAGGTGCTCTTGGTGGGAACAACTTCTATCTATTTGGTGAAATAGTCGGTCGCGGTGAGGATCCATCTGTGTTGGCCACTGGAGGGAGGATGAATTTCTCCAATGAAGTCCAATCCCCACTACTGAAAGGGTGTCGTAACTACGACAGGCTTTAATGGCAGAGATTTGAGCCAGTGTTTCCCTGAAAACTTTTGGCACTTCATGCAAGCTCTAATTTCTCTGCAGACATCAGGGAATAAAGTGGGCCAGTAATACCCAGCTCGGAGGATCTTATGGGCTGTGGTCTTCCAGAAATGATGACCCCCACAAAGGCCACTGTGGAAATCAAACATAACCTGTTGGGCTTCTTGTGGGTTCAGGCACCTTAAAAATACCCCTAGAGGGTCTTTCCAGTACAGGACTTGGTCAATGAGGCAATATCTGACAGCTTTGAGCTTTAAAGCCCTCGCCTTACTCTTTTCCATTCCATCAGGAGGCCTCAATTCTTGCAGAAAATACAAGATATCCTTGTACCAGACACATGCTACTAGTGATAAGGCACTCTGGAAATGCTTGTCGGATGACTCAGCTTGCTCGTTGGTGAAGTTAATTCCCAAGGCCCTGCAATTGGATTCAACCAACAACTTGGCTAAACCCTGCCCCTTTATTAATTTGGTGGGCTTAATCTCCAGATTAAACTCCAAGATCTTGGCAATCCATTTGCCCCTTCTCCCGTCTATGTCAGGCTGTACGAGGATGTCCTTCACAGAGGCAGAAGGGACGTACGCGGTGATCTTTGAATGCAAGACATAGACTCTGAAAGCTTTGAGGGCTTTCACCAAGGCATAAGCTTGCTTCTCCATGATCTCATACCTGAGTTCTACATCTCTCAATGCCTTGCTAAAGAAAGCAATAGGTTGCTCTCGCCCTTAATCATTTTTTTGCGATAAGACTGTTGCTACTGTATCACAAGAAGCAAAAGAAAAAATTAGGAAATCTTTAGAATAATCAGGACTAATTAGCACAGGTGCCTCAGTCAATGGCCTCTTTATTTGGACAAAGAATTCCCTGGGTTCACCAGTCCATTTCACTTCATTCCCCTTCCTGAGCATGGATGTGATGTGTTTTACCAACTCAGCAAAATTTGAGACAAATCTCCTCTGAAAATTTATCTTCCCCAAAAAGGCCTGAACTTCCTTCTTAGATCTGGGAAGTGATAGGGTCTGAAGTGCTTCTACCCTGCTAGGGTCAATCCTTACTCCCTCTGCTGACACTATATGGCCTAATAGCTTCCCCTCCTTCATAGAAAACAAAGATTTCTTGGGGTTTAAGGATAGGCCAAACCTCCGACACTTCAGGAAAACCTTCTTTAAGTGGCAGCAGTGCTCTTTATCTGTCCTGGAGAAGACTGTGATGTCATCCAAATAGATCACCACAAACTGGTCCTTTTACCCGATGAAGGCTATGTCCATGGCTCGCTGAAATGTTGCCCCTGCGTTCATTAATCTGAACGGCATTTTTTCATACATGAATGTGCCCCAAGGAGTGGTGAAGGCTGTTTTTTCCCTATCCTCAGGCATGACTAATATCTGATTGTAACCAGAAAAACCATCAATCATGGATATTCTAGATGCACCAGTGACCTTCTGCAATATGTGTTCCATGTTGGGCAGGGGATAATTATCTTTCCTTGAGCTCCTGTTTAGGTTCCTGAAATCAACACAGAGTCTGATCTCTCCACTTTTCTTTCTTACCGGGACCAAATTGGCCACCCAATCAGAATATCTCAAGGGGACAATGATTTGGGCATATAGCAGCTTCTTCACTTCTTTCTCCATGACAGGTAGCAACATGGGATTTATCTGTCTCAGCTTCTGCTTGAATGGCTTAGCCTCTTCTTTCAGTGGGATCTTGTGCTCAATGACTGATGTGTCATATGTCTTGGGATCTTCGTAGGTCCATGCAAACACATCAGCAAACTCCCTCAGCAACGCAGTATATCCGGCCCTCTGTCCCTCGATCAAACTCCTTGACAACTTGACAAACTTAGGCTCCTCTGGTGTGACTATGTTGCACTCAGCTATGTCAGCATCATCACCTGAAACTTTACCCTTTACTACCACATCATTCCCATCGAACAACATTTCTAATGGGATTAGTCATTTCGGAATGTGATTGCTCGGTAGCTGAATAATCTGGTGGTTAGCAATTTTATTCAAAAACTCCCTAGGGTGATGGTCACCTTCCATGTCAGGATCCTCATCTATGTGCAACGCAGAAAAGTCATCAACGGATTGGAGAAATTTTTCGATCTCCATATCATCTTCAAATACCTTCCAATGTTTGACATTGTTCAGTACAGAAGGTCTATATCTTATTTCAACATCAGATTTGACCATAGGCAGCAGAGGAACTTCGAGCAAACTAGCTGAGATAGCTAAAGAATCAGTTGAAGTATTTTCTTCCCTCAGAATGAAAGAAATGTTAAAAGCCAAGAAGAAATTATCAACTAGGTCCCACACCTCATTTCTGACCTGTTGGATAATCAACTCAACATCTCCAAATATTGCTATTTCTTTAGTTCCCCTTTTCTTTGCAGCCCTCATACCCAGAACAAGAGATTCGTACTCTGCCACGTTGTTGGTGGTGTCAAATTCCAGCTTATATGAGAGGGATATGGTCTCTTGAGCAGGTGACACAAAAACCACCCCAGCTCCAGCGCCTTCACGGGAACAGGCTCCATCAAAAAACATTTTCCAGATTGAGGTGATGGGGGGAGGAAATTCATGGGAAGCAGTGGGCTGCTTTCTGAGTTTCAGAGGAGGCTCGGGGGCATGGGTGAGTTGTAGTAAACTGGAACCTAAATCAGTGTCCAAGGCAAAGATGGGATGATTGGTAGGATTGGCTTCATCACTGATTATATAGGCCAATTGGGCTTCCCTGTACAGTCTTCTATGCTCTCCTCCAAACACTGGGATGGTAGCATACGTGAGGTCCATTTGCAAGGTTCCCCCCAGTCTTTTTATCCAAGATCTTGATAACAACATACCAAACTTAGGGGGGACATCAACCACTACAATATCCATGACCACACTTTTCATGGGCAGTTGAAATAAGGTCACAACCAGGTCCTTAATAACTCCAAGACACTGAACTCTCCTGGAGTCGAAAGAATAGAGGTCATGATAGCCTCGGGTGACTTCTAGCCCTAACTCTTCCATGACAGTTTTGGGCATGAGGTTGTGAGAAGCCCCTGAATCCATGAGGCAATTATGCAGCACTTTATCATGTATGTTCAGGGAGGTGTAGAAAGGAGGGGATGAATCATCTCTGTCTTCTACCATGGGACCTAGGACAACCATTGGTCTCTCATCTTGGAGGTTTATGGAGTCTGTGGGAAGGCATGAGGCTTCAGATTGTAAAAGCTCAGAGAAGCGTTTTTTGAATTCTTCATGTTTGATTAGCTCGGTGAGGGGCACAGGGATTCTGATCTTTTGAATCTCATGTTCGAAATTAAAAGAAGATGTAAGTTTTGGGATTTCTCTTATTTCAGGAACATGACTGTGAACAATGGGAGAGAGGGGTTGAGCCTTCTTACCTCTATGACAGTCTGCTATCTCATTAGTAGGTTTCTCTGTTCTAGTGGACTGCTCAGGAATATCAGGTGTTGTTGTCTTTTTATCGGACCTCAGGTTATACCTGCCTTGGCCATTATTAGCCTTGTCTCCCTTGCTCAATTCATTTAGCTGACTATCCATGACAGACTCCTTGTAAGCTGCTTGAGTGAGATGAGGAAAAGGAGGAGTGTCTTCTAAGCAGTGGATTTTAGGCTCAAGCTCGTCTGTTTCCCCTTCTTCATCTTTAGCCACAAAATTGTTCTGTAAGGGGGTCTGAATTCTTTGGTCCTCTCTGTCTCTTCCCCTTTCTCTGTGCATAGTCGGGGGAGCAATATTATTTGGCTTTCTAAAACCCCCTTTTTTTTTGGTGCTCTAAGGGCCCTTATACGCTTGCCTCCTTTCCACCTTCAGTCTCTCCATCTCTTCAGAAAGAAACTTCATCATCTTGGTCAGTTCATCCACTTGAGGGTGGGGCAGCGATGGGTCGGAAGTTGAGGCTTCTGACTTTCCCTTTCTTCTGTCTGCGTTGGCGTTATTCCTTAGTCTGTCAGCTACTTCTATGGCCACATCTTGCATTTGAGCTAAGGAGGTGGCTCTTCTTTATCTCAATAAAAGACAGAAATCAGGGTCAAATGCACCAGCATAGGAAATTTGGGCAGAGGCTTCTGAGGGCTTTATCTCTGCAAGAATCTTATTATACATCTTATTGAATCTTTTGGAGAAGTCAGAGACAGACTCTCCTTCTATTTTCTTCAGAGACCCAAACTCTGTCATGTAGTACATGAAATCTTTCCTATCTCTCCACTGCCTCAGGAAAACACTATCCAAGGCTTCAATTCCAGCAATAGATCCGGGGGCCAATCCCTTGAACCATTTCCTCACCTCGCCATCCAGGCTCTGGACAAAGACCCTCATCCAGACATCTTCATTTTCAATGTTTAGGTTGTCTGCATAACTGTAGAAAGCAGCCAAGTGCTCTTCTGCAGTTATGTCCCCTTCTCCATTGAACTTGGGCATGTACTTCAAGTAGTCTCCAGCAGGGAGGGGATTCATAGGATGGGATAAGATTAAGGGAGCATACCTAGCAGCGACTATGGCATCCATTCTATTCAGAGGGGGATTAGCACCATCCATAGGAATATTAGGTGGAGGAGAACTTGGAGGAGAAGGAGTTCGCGAAGGGGCTACTGGGAATGAGTCCCAAAGTGGAGTGGGAAACAAGAGAGGATTCAAGGAGAAGGCTAAAGAACTCAAGTCAGCAGGTGCTTCTCTTTGTGCAGGAGTGGGGAAATCTTCTATAGTCCCTGGCCTACGCCAAGGAACAACTTCATAGGAGAGGGGAGTGACAAGAATTTCTCCCTCCAATCCCAGGCCAGGAGGGAAAAACTCAGCAGGAACACTCCCAAAATTCAAGAAACGGGAAACCTCTGAAGGAGGTCTATTCAGAAACTGAGGAGGAGAAAAGGGAGTTCTCACAGAAGGAGATGGCGGATTACCTGTTTTGGCGATGAGAACTTCTTCTACGGAGCTCTTTCCTCTTCTGAGAACCACCTCTGGGTTAGCTTCAAGTGTAGCCAGAGGCAACTGTGGATGAGACCGCGTGTGTCTGCCTCTGAAAGCCACAATTATCAGAGCAGGTTCTCCCCAGCGGAGTCGTCACAATGGAGTCGCCAGGTGCATAGTAGCAATCTTCAAGGTTCTGATATCTGATGCACCTTCAGAATCAGTTGATCATTGTCGTTCAATCCTGGGGAAAATATTCAACTTCGTCCCCGGCAACGGCGCCAGAAATGTTAGCGTCGGAAGTCACTCCTGGATTTCTTGCAGGAGTAGAGCCCGACATCCATCAGTTTAATGTCACGATTTGTTTGTAAAATGGATGATCAAATGGAGGTAAACTCAGGACAACATTATTTTAACTCTGAAACTAGGCCAGACATGCATGGGCGAGTGAGGTCTTAGATAAACTCCAAACAGTGAGTTGTAATAAGGGTGAGTAGAGAGGAAGACTTGCATGAGAAGAGTGCAGGGGTTTGGAATGAACATCAGGTTTGTAACAGACCGTGAGGAGAAACGCTTAAAGGTAAGATCTTCTTACATTCAAACATAGAGGACCAGAGAAAACAGTAATGCAACAACAAATCCTTTATCATAACATAACTGTGCTAATTCATGCGAATCATTCGATCATGAACCCTCTGGTATAAGATGAAAACATATATGGAGCAGGGAAAACTGTTTGTCATAAAACAAGAAATCTCAAACACAGATGCACAACCCAGAGAACTAGAATGGTTGTTAAAACTTTACAATCGGGAGCTTTGCTCTACCATCGATAGATACAAAAATGGCGAAAATGCCTACATATACTCAAAACAACAACAGCAACAGAATCGAGATGTTGCATTAAAAGCTTTGTGTCTACATGGCTTCTGACAACCTGCACTTTGCAGTCTCTGAATGATCGTGCAACTTATGGCAGACGCGATCGATCTTCTGACAGTTCCATCGACGAATAGGCGTGCCTTTAATTCGTCGTCGGACTTTCCCATTATGGCGGAGGAGATGTCTAACCACCACCAGCCGCTTCAATAACTGCTTCGTTGGGATTGAGGATGGCTCGGCCAACTCGGCACTTCTGTGACATGGAAGACCCTTTGCGCTGCCACCTGGATTAGCTTGAACGGCCTGATGAATAGATGTGGAGGCCATCGTGAAGGCTGGGGGGGCGTAATGGGAGTGGTGGCGCTAAGACTACGAGGGTGGAAATGAGAGGCGATGAGGTGTGAGAGATGTGACAGGGAAGGACACACGGCGAAAGATGATAGGCTGAGGGGGGAGGAGATGGGATATAACGGACACCTTAGTTATTGGAGGTTGACGTGGAAGGGAATGGGACACGTGGCAGGTAATGAGTGGATGATGACATGTGGGATGGACCACATGGACGGAAAGAGGGGAGATGGACAGATGCCAGAGAACGAGGAGGGGCTAAAGGGGGCGAGCCTTGCCGCACGATCCGTTTGAAAATGGCTGACAGGGGGGGGAAAGGTACAAAAGCTGTCACGGCAGGAAAGGGGGCCCCACATGGTTAAACGCAGAAAGACAGCGGGAGGCTAGATCGCCTGTGCGTCGTTGATCCGGGCGCTATGATCTTGGCCGTCGGAGAGATGCGCCCCTGATTCCGGACCCCCC
>JASDQU010010908.1:29539-41582 GCA_032191745.1 Picea mariana | reverse complement strand
TTTGTTACAAGATCATTGACATACAACATCTTCGACCCCTATTCCTACTTACTAACTTTTATTTAACAAAATGAAATAATGGTTGACCTTCCAACTACCCCTTCAATTCAAAAGGGAAATCGACCAGTAGGAAGGAAAATCTATCAATGAGAAAGGTGATTAGAGAGTAAACCATAGTTTGTATTGAATATTGTTCGATAGAAAAAATGAGTTCGGATCAGAGTAAGATGCTTTTAAATCTTAGTCAATCCAAGAGATAAATCTACAAGTAAGTTCAAAGTAATTAATAAACAAGAGCGATTGATAGAAGCAACGAGGGACCACCGCGGCTGTTCAGATAGGCCAGGAAGGATATGTTGAAACATAGCGTACAGTGCTTTTCTGATCCATTTTTTTATGTTGTATTTTATTTTAATATTATTTATAAATATATTCAATCTAATATTTTAATTACTTTTTCATTGGAAGTTAAAATAAATCTAATAAATATTAATATTAATATTGAAACAAACATTTTTATAATTTAAAATATGGCTCTTACAACCTAAAGAATGTGTCTATTTTGTGATTTTAAGAAGGTTGAATATGAAAAACACTTTTTCTTTTCTTAACCTTTTAACTCAACAAAACTATGGTGATCTTGGAAAGTTTCTCTTAATACTTTTCGAGTATAGAAACAAAATTCTAAATAATTGCAAGTAATCCCTTACTCTTTTAATGTTGGATAGACCAATTCGGTTTCAGTGGACAATGGACATTAATCATCATCATCATCATTTAGGTGGCTAAAAAGACAAAAAAAAATTATAGTAGAAACTTGCTTTCAAAAAATTCTATCTAAGCCATCTGGACACATTTCCTATCTTCTAAATATTTCCTTTATGGTTTTACATAGAATATTGCATTTATGAGATTACAAGTATAATTTCCAAAGAAAACATTCAATATATATATGTTTTGCAAAACATAAAACATAATTATTTAGATGATTTTCTTTGAGAGGAGGAGAGCACTCTGCTAGATATGGTGACTCCATAGAATGATGCCTAGTTTCCTATCTCTTGAGATTTTGTTTTGTCTATGCAATGTATGGACCTGAAGTTGTAGTGTCAAAGGTGCGTACTAGATGTGGTGCTTAATCTTATAGCAATCCATTTATATTTCAAAAAACAATTCTCCATGGTTTATGAGGATTCCCATAATATTGTCATGCTACTCCTGATTTTTCCTCTCCATGTTATTAATGATGGAAAAGAGGGATCTTATGGTTATAACTCTATTGGGCATAGCCTCTTCATGTTGTCTTAGAATTCTACTAACACCTTTGAGATCATAATGATCCATTGTAAATTGATACCTTGAAGTAACCCATAGTCTTGACAATAAATTAACAAAGATGCATATTATTGGGTTGATCTAGAGGGTCTAGATTCATCATCATTTATTATTAATCCGGGTAAGTAAACTTATGAGACAGACGCTGAATATGTGCAAAACTACTCTTGAAATTTCCTATGAACTCCTACTAAAAATCAAAGCAGTAAAATGCCAAACTCACAAATAGAAATGGTTCTCTTGGTCATGATCACTCAAAATTGATTATCTATGATAAAAAATCAGACCACAAGTAAATTATTTACTTTCAAAGTATGTCTTCTTGCAAACACACTATGTTTTAGTCAACCAAGATTTATTCAATACTTGGTTGGTCACCTGATCTTTAACTTTTCAAAAAAATGTAACAAAATAATTATGTTCGAGGAATATTAATTTTTGAAGCATAATTACACATAAGTGAAAGTGTTTTCCAAAATTGTTTTTCTTTGGGAAAAATCACACTGTCAACTCTAAGATTAATATTAACAAATATTAACTCATAATAAATCATTTTTCCTTCTAATTCATGGATCATGCTTCGCAACAAGAAAAGTTTAAGAATCCATTTTTATCTTGAAGTGTAGAAACCTTGGTAGATCTTACAAATTCTTAAAATGCCAACTATAAATATGCTTGGTGATATTTTTGTAAAAGGATTCAAATTTTTAAGGGTATTATATAGTTTATAGAAAATTTAGGCTATGTTCTAATAAAATAATCTTATCATATAAAAATTGAGCAAATTATTAATTTAATTAGTTTCAAAAATAAGTTCTAAGATCATTATCCAACATCCAAACTCGCATGAACATTGTAGAAGAAAACTTCAACTAAAACTCATCGAGTGAGAAGGAAAATTAAACAAAGAAATGGGAAAACAAGAAAAAAATGAAAATAGGGTATGAAAACTAGAGAAAGACTTTGGAATCTTATTTACAACTCATAGAATTCATCAACGTAAATAGTTAACTGGAATAAAAAAAAATGAACTCATGTACACACATATACACCCACTATATAGGTCATGACAGGTTTGTACAATTTGTACAAGTCACAGTTTTGGGGTCGTACAACAACGACATAAGTGTTAGGAAACATATTAGTCTGTCAGGTTTTGTTGTAACTTGTATTTTTCCTAGTGGTGAGAAATCAAATGACAGATTTCTGGGAAGGAGTCGTATAGCAGAAAAAATTATTTTTCAAACCATATGTGTATATCAGTGAGTTAGGGCACATACATACATGGGCTATTGTAGTCTCTAGTGCGTACATATGCATGCTACAAAAGTACAAATCATTTATATATGTGGGATATAAAAGAGTAAGGAACGTACATACACGTTGTTGAGGCTTACAATGTGTGTATGGGGTTGTACAGGGGTAGTTTCAGTAGTGAAGTTTGTATGGGTGCTTAAAGGAATAAGCACACACAAGTTGTTTTTGTTCAAATCTAGTAATGACAATATCCAATCTCAAGTTTCAAGAAAAGTTGGATGGGGCATCTAAATTTTTGTCTTGGAAGGTAAGGGTAACCTTACTTTTGAAGGAACATGACCTTTGGGATATTACAGATAAGGTTATTCTTGTACTGACAGATGCAACTCGAAAGGTGGCCCATGAGAAGAAGGGCATCAAAGCCTAGAGAGTGATCATGCATACTATGAAGGATTATTTCATCCCTCATGGGGAAGAGAAGCAGTTGGCGAAAGAGATTTTCAAAGCTCTAATGGATTTGTTCCAGAGTGAAAACTTGAACAAAAAGATGATCTTGAGAAACAAACTCAAATCCATTAAGATGTCAAGATCTGACAATGTTACCAATTACTTCATGAGGACCACTCAGACACATGATCATCTTGCATCCATTGGGGAGAAAGTAGATGACATGGAACTTGTAAGTGTGGCACTAAATGGTTTTCCCAAGTCATGGGAACCATTTATCAAGGGAATTTGTGCTTGAGATAAACTTCCCAATTGGGATAGGATTTGGGATGATTACATTCAGGAAGAGACTCGATAGAAGTATAAATAAAACAAGCAAGGAGATGGAGAGGATAACCTGAATATGGTTATTCAGGACAAGAAGAGAAAATGAAAAGGTTCCAAGGGTAACAGTGAGGGGGAAACCTCACAGCTAGGAAAGAAGGAATTGAGTAAAATCAAGCACTTCACGTGCCACAAGAGTGAGCACTATGCATCACAATGTCTAGAGAAGAAGAAGGGGAAAGGGAAAAAATAGACAATAGCATCAACAGAGACAAAACTAGATGAGTTTTCAACAATTTTTGAGAAGGAATTCTCACTGGTCTCCTACATCTCTACTAGCACCAACACAAGGAGTGATTGGTACTTGGATAGTGGTGTATATCATCATATGACAGAAGCAAGGGAGTTATTCAATGATCTAATGGAGAAAGACTCAAGGATCCATGTGGATATTGGTGACTATAAGAAGTATGTAGTGAAGGAGGAGGGAACTATCTTGTTCTAGCTTGACTCAGGTGGTTTGTTTGAGGCATATGATGTGCTTTATGTACCAAAACTAAAGAAGAATTTTCTCTCAATCTCAGTTTTAGAAAATAGTGGTTTTTTCGTCATGTTTAAGAAAGGGAAAGTACTCATATGTTCAAAGGGAGCTATCCCTGGAACAATAGTGAGCATTGGGGATAGAGAGGGAAAGTTATACAGCTTACATGGCAAGCATGTTCATAGGTCCAGGGATATCTGGGATCTTACAGATTCATTTGTAAATATATTGATGTCAGTGGCAGAGGATGAAGGGTAGAAGGATCTGAAGGGAGAATAGAGTTCATATACTTCCAGCTCAGGGATTCAACCTTTAGGTGGGGAGGAGTTATCCCCTTCCAACTCTATCAAGAGACCCAATTGGTTTGAGCTGACATTGAGGGATGCTCAGGAGAAATTTGAGGTTCCTAGGATCACATTTAGGGAGAGTGGGCATCTGAAGATGTTTCCAAACTTCATGGAACTAATGAGTAACGTCATTGAAGAGGAAACAAACCAATGAGTACAACATAATTTCTTGGTGTAGGATGATATGTGTGACATTGTGCTAAAATTGAAGGAAAAACCAGTTCCAGATGGCTTTTCTAGAGAACATTCCTCGCTAAGAGGGAGTGTTGATGTTTGTATCATTGAACATGTACTTCCACATTAGTTTGTGCCTGACATGTGGAATTCATCATTAATACCTCTGAGAACTTTGGAAATTCATTTTAATTAAAGGAATCATTAAAGTGAATGTCATTTTGTAATAAAGCGAGTTTAATTTAATGAAATGCTAAAGTTATTAGCATTAGTGAATTAAATTAATCTTAGCCATTAATTTAAAGTGAGGTGAGATTTGATCTCAACCATTAATCACTTTGGAGATTAGGGTTAGGATATAACTCAACGTTATAAAAGGAAACCAAGGTGAGAGGAGAGGAAACATCCGTTGGACATCTATTGGAGTCAGTGACCCATAGAGAGAGAAAAGAAGGAATTTTTCTTAAAGTGAATCATTAAGGATTGTGATTTAAGGGGATCTTGGATAGGTGAAGAAGGAATTTCATCTAGATATCAAGTCCAAAGGAGGAAAAAGGGTAAGAGGGAAGAAAAAAACATATTTGGGTAGCAAGTATAGTCATGGGTTGGGCCATACAAGAGCTGCAAAGAGCGTCCTACATGATTTGCAGGTACATCAGGGTGCATATGAATGCGATCCACAGGTGCAAAAGGGTGTGTACATATGTAGTCTACAAGTGTAGCACAATATGTACATATATATGCCAAAGGTATAGCAAGGAATGTACACATGTGTTGTACAGGTTGCGACAGGCGCGTACAATTTCTACACGTCGTAATTCCAAGGCTATATGTAGACGACAGAAGTGTTGGGAAGCAGATCGGGTGTCAATTTTTTTTGTAGCTTGTATTTTTCCTCAGTGGGACATTTTCCCAATAAGGGATCCCTTGTTAGCTTGCAATCATTATTAATGAAAAGTTGATTGGAAGAATAAAAGTTCTATGTGCATGTGTGATATTTGTTTTCCATAATTTTTCTTCTGTTGTTTTATTTCTAGCTAGTATATTTTATTTTGTGTGTTGTTAATTTATTAGTCAGCATCGAAATACACAAGGTATTAAAGTATCTAGGTGTTGGGGATTGAAAATCAACATTCATCCTAGTGCATCATACCCTATTTCTTTTGGGATGTTTTTATACCTAGGAACATCTCCCCTGTTTTCTTCGCTCATGAATTGAGAAGATTTGCCTGCCCTCTTTCTTGCTTCTAGCCTTTATTTTGGCATATTTGTTGGGTGTCAATTTTGTCTCTTTTTATCAATCCAATCAAGCACATTCACCTCCATTATTTGACCAAAAACTCTTATTTTTTTCCCATTTTCATCTAGTTAATGGCATAATGTGCACAAACAAGGTAATAAGTTGTCTTTTGGAATAAAACTCTTAGTTTTTCTTGTAAATGATAATTAAATCTATTTTTCAAACAATTGCCTATAAATAATCTATTACAGGAATTAGCCATGTTTTACCATTTATTCTAGGTTTTACCAGTTATTACAGGAATTGGTGGTTCAGGTACTTTCCCTCGGTCTTAAGAAGAAATTCCACTTGGAGTTGTTTCTTAGAAGTATCGAGATGAATAATTACTTGTTTTTCCATCATTTTAGTGTACGGAGCCCCATGGTCATCACTTGTTCAATATCAACAACATTACAAAAAAATTGGAATATAGTTATTATAGGAAATCTATAGGCAATTATTATAGGTAATCTGCAATTCACTCACAAAATTGGGTTTTCGATACTAAACTCAAGGAGAAAGGATCACCCCCTTTTTTGTGTGGTCCCACCCATCCCTCTCTATCTTCCCCCTTCATCATGGCCCACACCCGTAGCCAAGACTTGGAAGCCTGTTTCAATTCCCTGTCCTCTACTTTCACAGAGACCAAGTAGGAAGTGTGGCAGCTTAGTGCCAATATTTCCACCATCAATAAAAACGTGCATTCCTCCATAGATGGAAAAATGGAGACCATAAAATAGGCCCTCTCTATCCAACTTTCATTCTTTGCTGGAATGATCTGTGCCAAGATGAATATCCCTGCAGACCTTACCTCCTATGACCCACCTTTTCATCCCTAAGGTGAAACTTCCTCCAATGCCCAGAATTTTTAGCCCCATCACTTTCAGCGTGACCTGCGCCTTACGTGATTACATGTGAACAAATTTAATGGTTCGGATCCCACCGATTGGGTAAATCAAATGGAACATTATTTCTCCTTATACGACATTACAAATGAGTTGTCCAAACTCCGATATGGTGTTCTCCATCTAGATCAAGAATGTTCGCAATGGTGGCAATGGAGAAAAACTTCCCGCCGAGGGTATGTGGCTTGAACAAAATTTGTTACAGAGGCTTATGAATGCTTTGACACTGACACCAACCATTTAGGTAGTTTGACAAAGTTGAAACAATCTGGCATAGTGGAAGACTTTATCGTTGCTTTTGAGTGATTGGCTTTCCGCACAGAGGGTATGTCTGATGTTTGTTTTTTTCAAGAATGCTTTATCAATGGCCTCAAGGATGAGATTCGTTCCCTCGCCCTCAAAGTCGGGTGGAAGTTGTTGGAAACATGCCAACGAATTTCCTCATGCGGTCACATCCAGATGCACATGCACATGCACATGCATTCAATCTACTTATGAATTGTTTGTGTAACTATGTGATCTATTCATGATCAGTCTATGTAACCGAGTGATATACGTTATATATACTAGCATACCCATAGAGGTAGAGGACAATGCGAGTGCAAGCGAGTACATTGTGTGAGGAGAGGATGGTTGTATGCCTATGAAGGCTATTGTAATTCTCCCTTGAATAAGAAGAAGATTGATAATCATTGCTCGTGTTTTTTTCCCTCATTGGGTTTCCACATAAATCACTCTGTCAATTGTGTGATTGTTTCTATTTTGTATTTTGGTTTGATGTTCTCGATTTTTATGCTATATTTTTCTTCTGTTGCCCAACAAGTGGTATTAGAACGTAGATTTGAAGGATATGAGAGTGAAGGAGAAGAGAATCTTGTCGCTTGATATCAGAGCAAGTGATCCAATCCGAACATATTTTCATGAGTTCAAGAAATCCATTAGACGATATTTGGCATGTGAGAGTGACTTCTTACTAAACCTGCACATGGAAGATTCGATCTAAGCACTAAAAGAGCTCGATTCATGTGCTACATGCAGGAGGAGCACAAAATCGTTGATATTTCTTTGACTATCGCTCCTTATAATCGTTGTCAAACTTTATGTGTCACAATTTAAGGGGGTCATTTCCCTTCACGACTAGTGTGATAAATGTTCATCATCGCACCTATGCCTCGCGGGAAGCACAATACTGGTGGAAATTCATTTTAACCAAAGGTATATGCATGGAACTTAAAAGTATATGCATGCACAGAACTCAAGGTATTATGAAAGTCCAGACTTTTTTTTTAATGCATGGATAAAAAGAGGATCGCCATGGTAAATTAATGGATGTGCATTATGTTTTGGTAAAAGTTTTTGAGGTACAAAATATTTAATAAATATTTTCTTTAAAATATTTAATAAATATTTTCTTTAAAATATTTATTAAATATTTTTTGAGTTTTGAGGTTAAACTTGTTAGAATATGATGGATTTGCTCATTTTACCATAGACAATATCACTATTGTCACCCAACCATAGGCCGAAGCCACCCTTCGAGCACCTTAACCTTGACAGAGAATCATTCTGGAAGCAAACCCTAGGCTAGATAGCCAAACAAGGGTAGTGCACCTTTCTCCAAAGATAGTGCACCAAACACAAGTTGATTAGATAGCCCAAACCATAACCAAGAGATAGTCCAAGCCAAAATGTAATCTGCTAGCTGCATCAACTGCAACAAAAACTCTCCTCCAAACTTGCTCACAAACTGCCTAACTGTAGTGCGCACAAGTGAGTTCTGCAGTTCTGAGAATTTTCTCCCAGAATGAAGACTGGCCTCCTGTATTTATACTAATTCTAGCTAACTTCCTGGGACGAATTCTCATTCTGGGTGCCTATTTACTTAGTATATAATATTTCTTTTGACCGACTTCTTCTCTTGGAGGCTAATAACTTAATACAAATTATCCTCTTGAGCTGACTTGTCTTCTAGGGTTATTAGCCAACTCATTAGGGTTTCTTCTTGCTTTCCAGAATATTCTATTCTCGTCAGGTTTACATGTGGGGGTAAATACCTCCCGCAGCTACCATAATATCAACACAACTTTGAGTATGAAAATTCTTCTATATTAAGGCTTGGTTTTATTAGCAGTGGTTTTTGAGTTTTTTGTTACTGGAAAAAGTGCAGAGTTCTAAGTTTGAGGTGGAGAAATTCAATGGTAAGAATAGATTTGCGCTATGGAAACTCAAGATTCGAGATCTTCTTGTGCAACAAGGATTGCAAAAGGCCTTGGCTGGAAAGTCAAAGAAACCGACAAGCATGACATATGAGGAATGGTAGGATTTGGATGCAAGAGCCCTCAATATTATTTGTTTGTGTTTGGCAGATGAGGTGTTGTTTAACATCGTTGAAGAGACGACAACAACAGGTTTGTGGACCAAACTAGAGAGTCTGTATATGACAAAGAACTTGTCAAACACATTCTTCTTGAAGAGGCAGTTGTATAGCTTGCGGATGAAAGAAGGTATCAAAATTACTGATCACTTGAATGTCTTCAATACTCTGATTTTCAATTAACTAATATGGAAATAAAGTTCGAAGATGAGGAAAAGGCATTTACACTACCGTGTTCATTGCCCGAGTCTTGTGATCATCCAGTCACAACTGTGTGGTTTAACACAACAGATGCAATTGGTTATGACACTGTTGTGGGAGATTTGTTGTTTGAGGAGATAAAGAAAACACATGACAAAGAAACCTCAACAACAAAAGCAATGGTGGTTAGAGGTCGATCTACAGAAGGAGGGAAAGATCAGAAAGGTACAACCAGGTCTAATTCAAAAGACAGTAAGGGTAAAGAAAAATGTTGGTTTTGTGGAAAATCTGGGCATCTCAAGAAGGATTGTTGGAAAAGGAAACAAGAATCCAAAGAGGACTCCACAAAAGAAGAAAATTCGTCTACATATATGGTTGATGAAGTTTTGTATGTCTGTTGTGTCTCTCCACCTGTGTTTTCATAGAAGGTGCAGGGTGGTGATGGTTGAGTCACCGTGAAAAAAACAATCGTATTTACTTTGGAGTTGTAGAAATTATTGATTACATGTAAATGGGCATATGTTTGTAAGACCTGGACATGCATGCATACCCTTGGTTTATCAGTCACCTATGAAAATTATAGACATAGATTTAGGTAGATTGAATATGTGGGGGGTGCATGTATGTAGGGTTAACCTTGACTCGGTGAAAAAGTTAATGAGTTAAATCTGTTTTAGGTCAAAGCAGGTGGTTTTTCGGGTCCTTGTGTTTTGGGTATCCCGTGGTATTGTGTCCATGGATTTCATGTAATGAAGCCTATAAAAGGCTTGGTGAACTCCATTGTAAATGGGCCTGGAGGTAAGCAATGAAGGCTCACTTGGCCGGTTTGGCCGGATTTGGTCAAAGTTGTTCGAATGCAAAGTTTGAGGTGGATCAGTGTGTCCAATTTAGAAAGGTGGGTCTGTAGAAAGGATGATGTGTTGGCGGGTCAATCAAGTGTTTGAGAATATATGATGAAGGTAAGTTCATATCCATGGAACTTGGAAAGTATTGCAAGGAAGTTGAGATCAAATAGGCATGTTCAGTAATGCCAAGTTGCAGCAATAGTTGCAGATAGAAGCGATTGTGTTATCTGGTAACTCGGTCACCATAGGTTGCAAAAGATAGGAAGATTCAAGAAGAGGTATGAACAGGTCATCTGGTAATTACTCAAATGTGAAATTATTCGGTTGTGATGCTTATGGATTTTTACCAGCGTTCTAAATAGGACCTAGATCAAATAGGTAGATCTTTGATATGGTGATTATGTTAAGGGGTGCAGACTGGGGGATCCTACTACCCATAGAATCATCATGGACATAGATGCAGTGTTTGATGAATCTCCTTTTATAAGGGGATGTATAAGGAACAACCATAACGGTTAGTTCAGAATCGCAATAGGGGATTTGTTTGCAAACTCAAAATCATTGTATGCCCTGAACCATGCTAGGCAAATGGTACAAGATGTTTGATTCCTTCATGGTGAGCCAAATTTTACAAGTAAGTATAACCATTGTGTTTATGGTATATTCATTATCTTGGTGTTATATGTTATGCTTTTTTCAAGCACAAGCATGGTTGAGATTAACAGGAGGGCTCAATTGCTTAGGATGTTTGCTATGAAGGAACTGGGAGAAGAAAAAATAAATATTGGGCATGGAAATAAACAGAGACATAAAATATGGTAAGTTTGGTTATTACAACAGAAGTATGTGGTAAAGATACCTAGGAAATTCAGTATGAATAATGTGAAACTGGTAAAATCCCTTTGGCTTTCCATTGTAAATTATCTTCAAGTTTATGTCCTATTTGATGAAGAAGAAAAGGGTTATATGCCTCGAGTATTATATGCTAGTAGGAATTTTGATGATTGCAATGGAGAAATGGTCAGCATTTCACATGCAGTTGGTGTTGTCAGTAGAAAAATGGAGAAACCAGGTGAAGAGCATTTAAATGGGTGCTTCAAACACAGAAGCACAAGTATCACCTACAGTGGTTGCATTGATTTGGTCTATGGTTATGATTCATGATATTTGGACAAGTGCATGGGTCTGTTAGACAGGTTACTGATGGAGACAGAATGGTCCATGCTGGAGTGAATCATGTAGGCATCTTCACGTAATGGTATTGTTAGAGAAGTTGCAGAGCTATGATGGTGTTTGGCTTCTCTTTCAAGAAAGGTGATTTGTGAATTAATTAAGGGCATGCTATATCAGGTAAATTGTTGTCAAGGTGGATATTGTTGGAAACATGCCAATGAATTTCCTAATGTGGTCACATGCTGATGCAGATGCACATGTGCATGCATGCAATCTACTTATGAATTGTTTGTGTAACTATGTGGTCTATTCATGATTAGTCTGTGTAATTGAGTGATATATGTTATATATACGAGCATACCCATAGAGGTAGAGGACAATGTGAGTGCAAGCGAGTACATTGTGTGAGGAGAGGATGGTTGTATGCCTATGAAGGCTATTGTAATTCTCCCTTGAATAAGAAGAAGACTGATAATCATTGCCTGTGGTTTTTTCCCTCATTGGGTTTCCACATAAATCACTGTGTCAATTGTGTGATTGTTGTTGTGTTGTGTTTTAGTTTGATGTTCTCAATTTTTATGCTTTGTTTTTCTTCTGCTGCCCCACAAAAGCTACTAAAAGAGCTAAGGAAGCACAACAGGTTGTCTCTTCTCAAAATAGAAAACCCTCCTTCATTCCTCACCCTAAACCAGTCACTCCCCCTCCTCCTCCCACTTCACTAAAGATCCAGAAATTGACCCAGGAATAAATGGTTGAAATCCAACCCAAGGGACTTTGTTATAATTGTGATGACAAATATTTTCTTGGGCACAAGTGTAAGGAAAAAAAACTTTTTATGGCC
>JASDQU010010907.1:184792-197477 GCA_032191745.1 Picea mariana | reverse complement strand
CCTTGTGGAGATCACGTTTAAAGGGCACCCTTGAGGGTCCACGATGCACAATAGCTAGTACCGATACCACCCTCCTAGATCTCAAGAGAGATGAGTTCTAGCATCCATGAGTGTCATGGACGGTGGTGTCATCGAATCATAGTGGTAGAGCAAGGCGTGTGCTTCACACTTCACATTTACGACCTCCAGCATGAAGGTCCACAAGGTGGTCTTTCCACTGAATGGGAGCACTCTTTTATGGCGGAAGACACTCCTGCCCCTTTTGAACCTAGACATCAATGACGTGTCATGGGAACTATTTGAGGGATGGTTCTAGGAAAGGTATCTGTTGAGGAATTCGTTGACGCCTTGCGACAAGGCAGTCGTACGGTGCCCGAGTACGAGGATCGTTTTGGAGTTGTTTCAATCTGCTTCGCACCCTTACTAAGAAACTTAAGGTCAATAAGTTTTTGGTGACCTTAGCATTAGGATTCAACTTCTACTTCAGGTATCGGGATTGATGGATCGAAGAAGGTGTGTGGGCTTGTGGGGAGCCACATCACCAGCATTATTTCCTAGAGGAAGGGGCTAGAGCATTTGGATAAGTCGGACCCACTACCGGATTCATGTAGCAGTGAATAACTGCCAGGCAAAGCATCATTCGAATGTGCTCGAGACGACAGGTACCGTCGCTAACCAGACCCTTAGTATTTTGATAGATACCTATGCTACCGAGAGTTTCATTTCTGTTGCAGCGCTAAAAGGGGTTAAGGTAACGGAAGTCGAACATGACGAGTTTATCTTTGTAGAGATGGCTTCGAGAGCCAAACAGAAGGTTAGAGGAAAGGTTATGGGCTGTATCCTTAACCTATGAGAGTTTGTCACAAGGGCCAACCTGTATGTCACGATCTTAGGATCTTATAATGTCGTAATTGGTATGGACTGGTTGGAATCGCACGAGGTGATACTCAACTATAGGATAAAATGGTTGAGCTTGGTCGATGATGAGGGACAAAGACGTGTGATTGTAGGACGAAACCAGGGAGTTTTCTTGAGGTTCATCTCTTCCTTACAGCTATGGAAGAGCATGTGCAAGGGGTGCAAGCTTTATCTGATCCTTGCGCTAAATGAGAAGGGATTAGTGGAAGGTTTAGAACACATTTCGGTGGTGAGGGAGTTTGTGGACGTATTTCTGGAGGAGTTACCTGGGATGCCGCTAGAGAGGGAATTGGAGATTACCATAGACCTAAAACCAGGGACTGGACCAATAGAAAGAACACCTTATCGGATGTTGACCGTGGAGTTACAAGAGTTGAAAATGCAACTGAAGGAGTTGTTGGACCTGGGACTAATATGTCCAAGCGTGTCACTGTGGGGTGCGCCTGTTACTTTCATACAAAAGAAGGATGGGTAGTGGAGGCTCTGCATTGACTACCGTCAATTGAACAAGGCCATGATCAAGAATCAATATACGTTGCCGAGGATTGATGATCTATGTGATCAAATGAAGGGCGTGACGGTGTTCTCAAAGATCGATTTGCAATCAAGGTATCACCAGTTATGGATTAAGGAAGCTGACATCCCTAAGACCGCCTTTAAGACGCGGTTTGGACATTACGAGTTTACTATTTTACCATTTGGACTGACCAATGCCCCAGGGGTATTTATGAGTTTGATAATTGGGGTGTTCCACGAGTACTTGGACAAGTTCGTCCAAGTATTCATTGATGATATTTTGATTTACTCTCGGACGACGGAGGAGCATGACGAGCACTTGCACTTGGTACTACAGTGTCTGCGAGAGAACACATTGTATGGGAAGTTATCCAAATGCTCATTTTATCAATCGAAGATCCACTACTTAGGGAACGTCATATCCGGTGAAGGTATCGTTGAGGATCCAACAAAGGTCGAGGTCATTATGGAATGGCCTGCGTCGATGAATGACCCAGAAGTGCGTAGCTTCATGGGTTTAGCAGGATACTATCGATGGTTCATCGAGGGGTTTTCAAAGATAGCAAATCCGATCACAGAATTGCAGAAGAAAAACTAGAAGTTTGTTTGGACCGAGAAATGCGTGGAAGAATTTTGGAGGCTCAAGGAGTTGTTGACAACAACACTGATACTAAAGGTCTGAGACATGGATGTGGAATTATTGGTATGCACTGACGCATCCAAGGAAGTCTTAGGCGGAGTCTTGATGCAAGACAGATGAGTAATCGCTTACATTTCGAGGAAACTGAGAAGGCATGAGGATAACTACGTGATGCACGATTTGGAGTTGTTGGCCATTGTGTATGCCTTGAAGGTTTGGAGACACTACCTTGTTGGACGAAAATTTGAACTAAAGACTGACCACTATGGACTACAACACTATTTATGCAAGAGACCTGAACGCGCGACAATGGCATTGGTCGAAATTGCTTAGCGAGTATGACTTTGATATTACCTACATAAAAGGAATAGTGAACCGAGTGGCGGATGCATTGAGTCGGAGACGACGCATCTTTTCGGTGCTACCGCTTCATACAAATTTGCATGAAAAGATTCTAACTTTACAGTGTGATGATGACTGGTACAAAGAGGTCGAGGGTTTTATCGAACAAAACACAATGATGGTACCACGATTTGAAGGATTTTCTTCTGATAGCTTTGTTTTATTGAGGTTTAAAAATCGGATCTACGTACCGCCGAACGACAAGTTGAGGATGTTGATCCTAAGAGAGGCTCATAGAGCAGTTTACATGGCTCACCCAAGAGTCATGAAGATGAGGGTAGACTTTAAACCCTTATTATTCTGGAAGGGAATGAAGGAAGACATAGTCAACTATGTGGCCAGATGTCTAGAATGTCAACAGGTAAAGGCTGAACATAGACACCCAGCAAGATTACTACAACCACACGCTATTCTGGAATCGAAATGGGAGGTTATTTCGATGGATTTTATTGTTGGATTGACACTGATGGCAAGGATACATGACTCAATTTTCTTAGTAGTAGACACTCTGACGAAGAGTGCTCACTTTATTCCTGTACGTAATATGTATCAGGCACCTAACATAGCCAGACTTTTCATCAGTGAGATTGTGAGGCTGCAAGGCGTTCCTAAGAGGATTATATCCGATAGAGGATCAATATTTACTGGATGATTTTTGACGATTTTCCAAGAGACCTTGGGAGCCCAACTTAACTTTAGTACTGCATATCACCCGGAGACTGACGGATAGACCAAATGAACAAACCAGACCTTGAAAGACACGTTGCGCATGTACGTAATGGACGAACAAAAGTGTTGGGAAGAATTCTTGCCACTGGTGGAATTCGCTTATAAAAACAGTTACCAAAGCACCATTAAGATGGTACCTTTTGAGTTCTTTACGGGCGACCGTGTCGGGTACCTTTGATTTGGGATCAGCCTACAAATAGGGTCCAGGTGGGACCGGAAGCGATCCAAGAATTGGAAGATTAAATGAAAACTTTAAGAAAAAGGATCAAGGAAGCGTAGGATCGACATAAGAGTTATGATGATGCGCGTCATGTCTACCATAGTTATGTTATGGCGATTGAGTCTTTTTGTAGCTGAAACCGCATAAGAGTTTGACCTAGTTTGGAAAAATGGGCTAAACTATATCCTACGATATTTTGGGAAAGAGAGGCCTATTGACTGATGACTAGCCTTGCCTGATTCTTGAGGCATATGCATGATGTATTTCACGTCTCTGTTGAGACTTTATGATTAGTGATCCTTAACATGATTAGACTTGAGCACCTTGCAGGTGTCGGACGAGGGTGCGCTCACGGCTGAGCCGCTCCACATCTTGGATCATCGCATTCGATAGCTATGGCATCGAACAGTAAATCAGGTCAAGGTCCAATGGGACAACTATAGTCCACACTCAACGACCTGGAAGGACGCATAAGATATGCACCAAAAATTTCCATTTTTGTTTGATAGATAGACATATGATATAGTGATACACTTTATTTCAGCATTTATACTGTGAAACTTCAGGACGAAGTTTAGACCAAGAGGGGGTGTATGTACCATCTCGCTCTGGCACACTGAGCAAACTTATCCTTGAGGACACTTGCTCACAAGTGATCCGGATTACTATGATATTAAAACTTTTGATTTTGATTATGAGGCGTTATGGGTTGATGACATGTTGTTTTACTGCATTGACATAGACAAGTGCTATAGACTCAATTTACTCAGTGTGTAGGATTTTGGACCTCGAGGATGTAGAGGCATCAATGGAACCCCTTGGACTCCGGATCGAGTTAGGGAGTGTGCCATTGGGGTTTGATTGTTTTACTGTGATATTAGTGCATCTGACTAGATGATATGATAATGATATGTTCTGACATGATTTATTGATGATGCAGGCTGACGATAGCTTGTCGACCAGACTCACATATGGAGTAAAGGGGTCATGCACAACTACCAGAGATGTTGAGGGAGAGATGTGGACAAGAACCCTGCCACAGCCTACTATCACTCCCGCTATGGCTCGAATTGTAGGTTAACGATTATCTAGTTCGAGAGGACCCACAATGCCGTGAGGGCAGACTGTGACAATCGCTCATGATGATTCTAAGGGGTGTGCAATAAGGCAGGGGCCTTATTCCTTAGAGGCCCTTAGTCTCCCACAAGTTCACCTGGCGGAGTGTTGACTCCAGGGGTTATTCATTTCTACCAAGTCAGTCAAGAGGCGAGTGGCAACCCTAGAGCACGTGGTGCATTTTGAAGGGCATGTCGCGCGAGAAAAATTCAAAGAGGCGAGTGGCACCCTTGGATCACGTGGTGCGTCCTGAAGGGCATGTCGCACAAGGGAATAGATGAGGCAAGTGGCAACCTTGGAGCACCTAGTGCATCCTGAAGGGCACGTCGCATTGTTGATGATAGAGGAATGAACATAGATGGCCTTAGGACGATTAACGTGTTAAGTAATTTTTAAAACAAATTCACTAATTAAATGTCGCCCGGTACAAAATTTAAGGCCTAAGTCTAAATTACACTAGTGGTAAAAATTTGTCTTCTATAAATAATAATAATAATAATAATAATAATAATAATAATAAAAATAAAAACAACTTAAATAATAATTATGATCTTCGTTAAATCTTGTAACATGAAGGGAGTAAGAAATTTAATTTATTTATAAAAAAATAAATTCTATGGATATAAAATGTAAAGAGGGAATTCATTGTTTTATCTTGTGATAATTTAAAATATACTAATTTAATGATAAAAGGGGAAAAGGGGTTAAATTCCACACTTGCCTTTTTGAGTTCTAATTAAAAAAGGGAAAGAGGGAAAATAAAAAAATTTAGGAAACTAGGGAAAAGAGGTAACATAAAAGGGGGAAAATGGGAACTTAAGGGAAAAAGTGGAAAGTCAACTTAGTAAAGAATCTACCATTTAAGAGCTTTCTAATTTTAAACTAAATTAGCAATTTAATAATAGGGAAAGCCTTTAAAACCTATAAGGGAATTTGGGGACACCTAGGAGTGATTCTAGGAGTACCTCTAGGTGGGTGAGGGATATAAGATAATTAATCAATTAAAGAAATTGAATAATGGAGGAAAGAAGGGAATCGATGACACTTGTACGGAGAAGAATTTTTAGGAATTTATTTTTAAAACTCTAATTAAATTCGATTTTAGGAAAGAAAGGAAGTTCAAAACTCTATAAATTGAAGGAAGGAGAAGGATGAAGGATCATCTTCTGTTTGCTTAACGTTACGCTGCAGAAATATCTACTTGACTGATTTACTTATGGGAGTTGGGATACCCATCTCAGAGAGGAGTGGTAGCTCGGCCTTGAGAGGCGATCTGGGAGCTATTCAAAATCTCTAGATAGTGTGTGTGGCCCCTTTGCGGCTCAGGGGGATAAGGGGGAAGAAGAGTACCCCTAGCATTGGCTGGGAGGTACCGATGAAGTCTCGACAGTCGGCGAGCAGGAGTTGCACAGAGCGCATAGATGTCATACAGTGCGGGTGATTAGGGAACAATACACTCTTTTCATTTTGTATGGTAGAATATATTAGGACTTATTATTGGTTCTGCTTAGTTAATCGAGAAGTAAACTGATGTTTTGAATGAAACTATTCTTAGCCTAGCTCAATGGTTGTTGTCTCCTATGGCCTTCGTTTTCCCGCATGTCCTGACCACCTGGTTGTGATTGATTGTGTCCTTTTGGTTGTTTCCCTTCATCCTTAGCTCCACTGTCCTCGCCTGAGCAGTCGGCTAGGAGCCTGATCTATGATCGTCACCTTAGCGTTAAAATACCTATGGATCTCAACGCCCATCTTTTCTATGCGAGGATGATGATTGAAGGACGAACCTGTTAGCCGTTTACCCTGTTGTTGTTCTTGGATGATTGTTGGTTTTGCACCTAGATGCGTTGATTACCCCTGCCATTTAATGGTTGATGACGAAGTGTTGTTAACCTCTGTACCCTTTTTTGGATGATGGACGGTTGCATTTTAACGTTTATCCCGACGAAATTTCTGTGTGGTTTTGTGTACCAAGTTTCCATTCACTTTGTGATTCTACCTCACGTTTTTACACCTCTGGACTGTGGATTTATCTCTGTATCTTAATATATTTTAGGAAGAAATTGGATCTCTTATTTTCCCACTCAATGACAGTTCATAAATTTATTCGAACTGAGTTGAATTTTTTTACACAGTGAATTCTACAGAGTGTGTGACATTTCCCTCTTTATAATTAGTTATTTGTATTATCCCCTTCAACTCGACAACCATTTTGTTGTTAAGACATCAAGAATGTTTATTACTTTGTTACTGTGGTAATATAGTTATTATTGTGCCTTCGATATATTTAAAGCTCCACAGATGTAGATTGGGTTGCGACAACAATCTGTATTTATATAGTGGACCAACGATTTATTTTTGTATAGTTGAAAGCAATGAAAGCAATCATGTTTATATTATGAGAGTGAGGATGAAATTTTAATACAGAACGCTTGCAATTACATCTTTCCAGTAATGTTATGGAAAATTTAATTTAGTTTTAACGATGGTGAAGTCTTGTATATCCTGCTTATAATTTTCGACATAGCACATCACCCAATATTTTACCACTCATGAATGATCTAATTTTTATTAAAGGAATTATTGATTAGAGCCGTCATCTTTCTGATGCGTTGAATTATGAAGCTAATTCATCTTCAGAGAATGATTTTTATCGGTTTTCAGTCAAGCGAATGTAAAATTCGGAGGCCAACTCCTCCATTGACACTTGCGATCCGTTTGTGGCCTTCGGCACACGGTTTCAGGATACCTGTGCGTTACGTGGAGGGACTACATTTTTGTTATTTTATGCCTTTAAATGATTGACTAAGGTGGTTGATAATGCCCACGTTTTTTCCTTTAAAGCTTTTGTCTGAGTTGTCGGATTACCCACGATTTGGCTTTTTTCCTGAGCCTGCTGTAAATGCCCTTGATTCTTCCATTTAAATCATGGTTCAGTTGTTGTTAAGACCACGATTCCAGCTTATTGCTTGGCGTTCCATTAATCACTCGTGGCCTGCATTTTTCACGTATGTACCTTATCATTTAATAATGTCTCAGATATGAATTAATTAATCAGATCTAATTACTTAATTCTGTTGTGTTTGATGTACTGATAATTACATGTGCTCAACAGGATTTATTCCATGAGGCCATTGATGTATTCTATAGGATGCGGTGTAGATGATTTATGCCTATGGTTCAGGCCTGTAACACTCTTCTCAACGCATTGCTCAAAATGGATAGAGTAGATCTGGTTGGGAGTGTGTATGAAAAGATAGTTTCCAGTGGTCTTCGTCCTAATGTTTATGTTTACAATACTTTGATTAATGCTAGCTGCAAGGAAGGTAAGCTGCAGAAATCCCTTCAATTATTCCATGAAATGAAAATGAATAAGATCGTTCCCACTATTGTCACTTACACCATTCTCATCTCTAGTCTATGCAAGGGAGACAAGATACAAGATGCAAGTGATGTGTTTAAATCAATGTAGTCTCTTGATGTGGCTCCTAATTTGTTACATAGTGCTATGATGAATGGATACTGCAAACGGCTAATATGATGGAAGCCCTTAAGTGTTATGATGAGATGATATAGAAAGGCATTGAGTCTAATGTTGTTGGGTACTATACTCTGATTGATAGGCACTACAAGGAGAGAAATATGAAGGACAAAAAAATGAACTCACAATGTTTCCAACAAAAGAAAAGGGAGAGGAAGAGAACAAATGTTGAGGTGAAGATTTAGATATACGTATCCTTACCACTACATTGATGAAGCCAATTCCTCCTGTAAGATTTTCCACAACATCAGAGAAGGCGTTCCTTGCAAGAGAAGATTTGTGTTTAAATTATGCTACTCTAGTCATATTCATCCATATCAAATGTGAGTTTGTGTTCCATAACTCTTGTTTCATGTAAACTTATTATGCCCACTAGTATGACTAAACTCATATCATAATAGTCCTTATGTTTCTTAACTCATTGTTCCACCTAAGATTATTATTCCCTTCACTTTTTCTAAAGTAATAAACCATACAGTTAGGTGGTAGCAACTGAAAACATCCTTGCAAATATAACACTCCAACTTTCATTAAACAACGAGTGACATGCATTTATATCGAAGGCTAAAAGTAGGAACTAACTATACCTACATAGTTTTGATAACTAGGAGAGTGACCTAAAGGGATATGCATTGCCGATGGAATCCTTCTCATGTGTTATACATTTAAGACACCCCTTTTTGGATGTGTCCCCTTACTTTCTTCTTTGGTTCCTTGATTTGAAATGAAACTATATCATCCTTCCTCCCGGTGCCTAAAGTGTGGTCCTTTCTTGTTTCGTCCCGTTGCCCTTGTGCCAAGTTGTAGGGTCATAGTTGTTGTTGCATGTTCTACGAGCATGGTGCTCACCGTTAGCTGGGTCATCTAGTTGTAATCGTCATTGTTGTCCTGTTTCTCAAAATTTTTTTACACTGTTGTTTCGGGTGTAGACACAAAGAAGGGGATGTTGCAGTTAGTATTTTTGTTTCATATGAGTGTTTTTATCTGACTTGTTTATATAAATATACATATGATAATGTAACATCACTTTCATCTCAATCTCAATTTCTCAAAATAAGTATAGATGTTCTTATGGTTTATATTTTTCAATGTCAATGTTTTCATTGCTAAATGATGAGGACATGGCCTCTAATTATTCCCCAATTTTTAATTCATTTTGATCCATCATGTCTTTCCAATCATTATTTTGAGCTGCACACAATGTTTGTTGTCATAATATGTTTTTGTCTATATACCTTATTTTGATTATATATGTTATTTAAATTGACTTAAGTTTCTCTTCTAATAAAAACATACATATTTGCACTAATATCATAGACTAAAGAGTTTGTATGTTAGCTTCTATTTCTTCTAATAAGAACTATTTCTATGCTTTTTCAACTTTCTTCCAATATTAATATAATTTGGAGAGATCTAGACCTTATATCGGACAATTGTGCAAAACTATTGTTTGTACTAATTTTATGAAAATGAGCTTCCTTAATTTTTAACTCCAAAACTAAATTTGTCTACTTTTTTGTAGCACAGAATAGAGAGCTTTCATGCCTCAAATTAAAAATTTCTCCGCACAAGAATTCCAACTTATAATTGGAATCAAATTCTAGGCCTTAGTAGTTGTATGAAGATAATAGATATCACCTCCAAGTCGTCACCATTGAATGTGATGGTTATGTCCTTATCATAGTTGCCTATTACAATTGCCTTTGTTTTTTTTACCAATTAACTTTATTATAGTTTAAAAGGAATCAATATTTCTTTGGAGACTATATTTGTAGTTTAGCTCTTGTACTTTTTGTTTGTATATTTAAAATAGAACATCATCATTTGGATAAATAAACAATAATAAATCATAACATTTTATGGTTGTTCATCCTTCATCCTTCATGATCCAATTTCTAACTCATCTATAAATAACCAAAACAATGCTTGTGAAACGAACATCATTGTTTCACTCCAATATTAATTTTAGCTATTAGTATAGCCCTACCATTTTTCATCAAAAAGAATGGTAGACATCCTATTATCACTTCTTCCTCCTAAGAATGAAAGTGAAGACTTATGAGATGAGGTCCTAATCCGATTTTGATTTTCCTTCTTGTTCATTCTAAGAATGAAGCTATATTAGTAAGATCAAAGGTGGTTGGGGGCCCACTTCCCCATATTTTCCTAGTGGACAACTTCCAATCTTTTCTATTTTGGTGGTAGGTTTTAGACATCAAAAAAAGAAAGCATATGCTTGGGTTTGATGGTAATTTGATAGAATCTATTCCAATAGAATGGGGAACAAGGTTCCAAATAATATGAACTATAGCACAAAAATTAGGAGAATCTAGAAAATTGTTGCTTCTTTACTACAATCATGATCTTGATTTAAAAAATTATAAAAATGTGGTATTATTATTATTATTTTGAATTTCTATTTCCATTTTTGTCATTTATAGGTATGCCAAGTTATGCAATAAACCTTTTCATAAAAGAAGAGAATTGATTGTCAATACACAACTAGAATTCTTATTTTCACCATTCTTTCCCATAGCTTGTTTCCTTGGTAGTAGCTCTAAGGGTTTCCATGTGGTCAGTGGTTGAATTCTTAAGTTTAAAACTAGCTTGTGAAGGACCTTTAATATTGTTTCATTCTTCGCATTTACTTATTTTCCTCTCTAAAATGGTTCAAATAACTTGGCAGAAGAGCATACCAATCGCGATGGTTCTTTATTTAACTGATTATTAATATCACCATCTTTTTGAATATGCATTTATTTTCTAACTTAAAAGGCTGAAGGAAGCTAATGACATTTCACTTGATTTGACATTCATTTGAGAAATGCTTGTTAAGTTGGAATTTTCCATTTGACCATTTAAATATTAAACCATGAAGAATAGGGGTGTTTCCATTGGCAAGATGGTTAATGCATGATTCTCTATATTTGTTTGGAAGAAATCTAAAATAGTATATGTGTTCCTTTCCTTGAGAAAATTATCTTATCTCGAATTCCTTTCCCTTAATGTGTTTCTCAAAGAGTTGACATACATATTCTATAATTTCTTCCTTAGTTATCTCACCTATGGGGTCTCCAATCAATGAACCTATGAAATAGAATGTGTGTTCATGGGATATTAATGAAAACCCCTAATTTCTCTATTGATAAACACCTCCAAAATCATTTTGTTGAAACCCTCCTCCTAATACATATTTCCAATAAAATAAAAAAACCTTGTGTACTAGATATTGCTTTCTATACCCTAGTACCTATAAACCCCCTAATAACCTACATCTCCACCCAATAACTATAGTATGTTGATTTTTTTTTTTACAATTTTAAGTCCCCATTCATGAATGGATGTGATAGGTTATTAGTCCACAAGATTAAGTGCTCATGATCTCACATGATCAAGAGATTTCACGAATGTAATTGAGTCGATAAACCTTTTGAATGTTGTGTTAAGATGTCAATTATTTCCACTTGATTTTTTCTAAGGCTTGGTAATTATTATTATTATTATCATTATTATTTAACAAAGATAACCAATGAATTAGTACTGCATAATCCCAATTTTCCTTGAGTATCTACCAAATTACCTTTAAACTTTCTTAATTCTAAAGGAAACCTAGAGAAGGTCCACGTAATCATGTCATGACATTCCCTTTTTAGTTATCGTGGAATTTGTTAATGGACAACAACGATAGACTTCAAATCTTCCAACAAACCTTGATAGAAATAGCCACAAATTAGTATATTAAGATTCCATGTGCATTGTATCATGAACTTACAACCTTAGAAGTGACTTTCCTTAACCATTTGCTGCTACCAGTCTGCTATGAGATAGGAATATAATTGTTAACATCATTTTGACAAGACACTTCCAATCATATCTCCAAGCATTGCTGTGACCATTGTTTTTAGGAAATTAGCTTGAAGTTTAATGTGTGTATAACATTGCTAAAATAAGAAACAGAACTCTCTCACAGCCAAAATCCAAAACCACATATGGACTATGTTTTGTTAAAACTGAAAAACATTTTGACAATTTATTTTTTCACACAAAAAAAAAAATCCTTAGCTAGCCCTTTGATTTACACACGGCTTGCTATATTCATCCCGACCAGTAAAATGGCCAATTTTACTGGTCATTAGGGTTAATACAATTGTCAAAACTCATCAAATATGACCGGTGGTTTTGTTTTCAAAGTCACTCTGATCCCTACACTGTCGTTTATGGCCAATATGGCCCTTCGTTCGTCTATGGTCAAAGTTGCTTTCTGAAATTGGTAGTTTTTGCAGGCAACTTCTGCAGATTCAGGTACGGATCTTGTAATTTAGCTTGAAAAGGTTCGAGGGCAGAGTTTGTACGCGAAAAGGGAGCTTTCTTCTGCCTGACAAGGTTGGTTCTTCATTCGAAACTCCCACCGACTCATTCGTTTACCTAGATGTATCTAATTCTTCCTCGTGAGGCTTGCAGATGGAAGAGTTAGATGGTATTGTGCATGGCGAAGCTTGCTGTTGTACTTTTATTATAAATAGTAATACCTATTCATGGCGGGCAATAAGCACAAAGTTGCTGTACATAGACCTTTAGATAGATTGCTGTGCGTGTATATATATAT
>JASDQU010010907.1:154915-184525 GCA_032191745.1 Picea mariana | reverse complement strand
TTTAAGTTTTTTTTTAGTTATTTTATTATTTTTTTTTATTTTATTAAATCTTTTTAACATAATACAGTCTGAGTGGGCCTAATGGTTAAGAACATGTGTTTCCTCTTAAGAGGTTACAGTTTCAAATCCAGAGGGGGTAGGGTATGTATACCTTCGTAAACTTTACCAGTCAAATCTCTGGGAGGAGGGGGGTCCCTTGTCCAACAAACAAGGAGGTCTCATACACCAATTTGGTGTGCTGGCTTGACCGTGACCTTAAAAATAGATTATTATTATTATTATTATTATTATTTAATATAAAGATTTCAGAGTAGATACTATATACTTTTCCTCTCTATTTTACAAAAATTTAATATAATATAAGAGTAAATAGGACTTAGAGTATCGAAATCTTTGAAAGCCTAATTATATGTATGACTAGAGGATTGGTGTCTAGAGTAAAGTTTTTTTCGTTGATCTTTATAATTTTTCAGTTTTCATATTTGTAATCATTTCTCTTCCATATACAGGGAGAAGAGGCTCTCTGAAAAAAATACCATCTCAATGTATATTGAAGCATTTGTTCGATTTTGTCATACAAAGACATTCTTAATACATGTTGAACCGTTGTTAATCTTTTTCCTAAAAAGTGACTTGTCAAGTGACTTGTCAACCATTTTTATGTCATTTTGGTTTTGGAGTATATTGATTTGAAGGGCACTTCTTGTTCATGTTGGTTTTGGAGCATATTGTTTTGGAAGGAAACTTCTTGTTCATGTTGGTTTTAGAGCATGGAAATTGTTTTGAAAGAGACTTCTTGTTCATGTGGGTATTTTCGTTTCAGTGGAGCACACTTCGAGTATACATTATAGAAATGTTAGAGACAATGTTTAATTGAAACATTATAAGCATTGGTTATCATTGTTTTTCCATCCTAACTACAGCAATGCTAAAGATAATGTTTAAGTGAATTACTTGTGTTCTTATCATTACTTAATGCACTTTTATCTTATTAATTAACTTGATCCATGTTCATATGGTATATGGTAATTGTTGTGATTACACCTGCCTTAACTATTTCTTTCACTTTTGACGGACAGTATATTGCAGGGTAAATCTTAACTGATATTCGTTATTGTTAAGTATGCTGCCATTATTATTTTTCTTTGTTTTTTCGCCGAACTATTGATGTTGTGTGTTCAATACAAATTATCTAATATTATCTCTATACTACCTGAAATTCTAACAGGTTAGAGAAGTTGTCATTATACGAACCAACAAGGAAACATTTTCCTTTGCTTGAAACTAAGAATTTCTCGCTTGGTTTAAATGCTCCTTACAGTTATGCAAACTTTTCTTCTCAACCCTGGTTTTCATATCTTTATTTATATAACAACAATGAAAAGTGGAATTTTGAATTCTTTTCAATTTTATTGGTTTTAACATTCTTACTTATGATGTTTAAGTATGAGGATGATGATGATGGTTAATGTTCATTTAGATCAAAAATAGTCTATTTAATCTTAAGAAAAGTAAGAAATTACTTGGATTTGTTTAAAATGTTATTTAAATGTTTGAAAAGCATTAAGAGAATCTTTTCAAGGTCACTAAAGTTTTGATGACTTAGAAGGTTAGGAAGGTCCATATTCTGACAAATATTTTGAAATTGAGATCTAATTTGGATATACCCACAACATTCTCTTGGTGTCACAAATATGACATACTCTTTCTTTTCATTGTGTTTTTGGGATTGCCCAACTCCTAGTTTCACTATGCAGCTCATGAGAATTAGTTTTTTATTTTAACAACATTGATTCTCTTCTTTACACTAATCAAAAGAAAGATACTTTTGATCTTAGGGTTAACCACCTCCTTATAATATCTTAATTTGTTTTAATCTATATATCAATGACATAAAAATAAATTGAAGTTAAAAATTTATGAATCCATTTACCTGTTCTAAGAAATGTGTTTTCTTGAGGGAATCCCACAACATAAATCTGCACGAAATCATTATTTTATTGTTGTTTAAAATCTATTATTGAATGCAGAAATAGACTCAGCATGTTGAAAAACCCCTAGGGCACTCAAATTCTATTGAAATAATCACTCAAATCTGTAGATCTAACTATTTTTCACTGAATTTTAGACAAAAATCCCTATAAAATATCACCAGAAAATAATCATTTAGTAATCATTTAAATTTAAGCATTTTGTTTTACATTTGCTCCAATTTTCCATTTGGTCCAATTTTCGAACTTTGAATAATATGTGAGTCTGTTGTAGCAAATTGTGTAGTCCATCCAATATTAAATATCAATTAAGCTAAAGTTCTGTCTTCTATTTCGTTCAATATTCCACAGCTAGTCGCTGTCTTGAGCATGTACATGTAATGACCAACGACCAAGGTTGTTTGACTCAAAATTATGCAATCAAATTATATTAACATTCACTTCATCGGATTAGCATGTGTGGTAAGAGAAAGCATCTTTTGGTATCTACTTTGTAATTAAGGTAAAGTTATGCCTTCTATTTCGTTCAATCTTCCACATCTAGTCGCTGTCTTGAGCATGTACATGTAATGACCAACGACCAAGGTTGTTTGACTCAAAATTATGCAATCAAATTATGTTAACATTCACTTCATCGGATTAGCATATGTGGTAAGAGAGAGCATCTTTTGTTATCTACTTTGTAATTATTTATTTTTTAAGTAAGCCCAACTAGACAAGAATGCATTCTTTATTTTCTAAGCCCGGTCAGACATGAATACAGTCACTTTAAGAGAAGATTTTGTGGATAACTTATGAAATTTGCCTGAATTTGAATTATGAACAAGGAAATATTATGGTTTCAACTTGTACAAAAGTATCACTTTACAGGATTTGGCATAAATTATAACTTTTCTTTATAAAAGTTATGAAATTAGAATATATTAATCTAAGTATTATATTAGTATTATATTTTAGGAATTATATAAGAGGAAATTTTATGATTTCTACTTGGACAAAATCATCACTTTACATAATTTGGCACAAATTTATTAGAGTTTTGAAATTAGAATATATTAATCTAAGTATAGATGTTTGGCATAAATTATAACTTTGTTTTATTAGAATTTTGAAATTAAAATATATTAATCTATGTATAGTTGTTAAGTTTTTAAAGTAAAAGCTTTCGAATAAAATAAAGTAGAATATAATCTCAAGATTTTATATGATTTATTGGGTTTTATATATGAAATTATAATAAAAGATATTTTTTTCTACTATTATATAGATGTTTCAATTTATGTTATACTAATTTATGGTATTAATATATGTAAGTTAGTTAATATTTCAATTTATGTTATACTAATTTATGGTATTAATATATATAAGTTAGTTAGTATTTTTGTTTCATATGAGTGTTTTTATCTTACTTTATTTATATAAATATACATATGATAATGTAACATCACTTTCATCTCAATTTCAATTTATCAAAATAAGTATAGATGTTCTTATGGTTTATATTTTTCAATATCTATGTTTTCATTGTTACATGATGAGGACATGGTTTCTAATGATTCCCCAATTTTTAATTCATTTTGATCCATCATGTCTTTCCAATCATTATTTTGAGCTGTACACAATGTTTGTTGTCATAATATGTTTTTGTCTTTATACCTTATTTTGATTATATATGTTATTTAAATTGACTTAAGTTTCTCTTCTAATAAGAACATACATATGTGCACTAACATCATAGACTAAGGAGTTTGTATGTTAGCTTTTATTTCTTCTAATAAGAACTATTTCTATGCTTTCTCAACTTTCTTCCAATATTAATATTATTTGGAGAGATCTAGACTTATATCGGACAATTGTGCAAAACTATTGTTTGTACTAATTTTATGAAAATGAGCTTTCTTAGTTTTTAACTCCAAAAATAAATTTGTCTATTTTTTTTAGCATGGAATAGAGAGCTTTCATGCCTCAAATTAAAAATTTCTCCGCACAAGAATTCCAAATTATAATTGGAATCAAATTCCAGGCCTTAATAGTTGTAAGAAGATAATAGATATCACCTCCAATCCGTCACCATTGAATGTGATGGTTATGTCCTTATCATAGTTACCTATTACAATTACCTTTGTTTTTTTTACCAATTAGCTTTCTTATAATTTAAAAGGAATCAATAAGTCTTTGGAGACTATATTTGTACTTTATCTCTTGTACTTTGTCTTTGTATATTTAAAATAGAACATCATCATTTGGATAAATAAACAGTAATAAATCATAACATTTTATGGTTGTTCATCCTTCATCCTTCATGATCCAATTTCTAGCTCATCTATAAATAACCCAAACAATGCTTGTTGAACGAACATCATTGTTTCACTCCAATATTACTTTTAGCTATTAATATAGCCCTACCATTTTTTCATCAAAAAGAATGGTACACATCCTATTATCACTTGTTCCTCCTAAGAATGAAAGAGAAGACTTATGAGATGAGATCCTAATTCAATTTTGATTTTCCTTCTTGTTCATTCTAAGAATGAATCTATATTAGTAAGATCAAAGGTGGTTGGGGGCCCACTTCCCCATATTTTCCTAGTGAACAACTTCCAATCTTTTCTATTTTAGTGGTAGGCCTTATACATCCAAACAAGAAAGCATATGGTTGGGTTGGATGGTAATTTGATAGAATCTATTCCAATAGGATGGGGGACAAGGTTCCAAATAATATGAACTATAGCACAAAAATTAGGAGAATCTAGAAAATTGTTGCTTATTTACTACAATCATGATCTTAATTTCAAAAATCATAAAAATGTGCTATTATTATTATTATTTTGAATTTCTATTTCCATTTTTTTCATTTATAGGTATGACAAGTTATGCAATAAACCTTTTCATAATAAAAGAGAGTTGCCTGTAAATACAGAACTAGAATTCCTATTTTCGCCATTCTTTCCCATAGCTTGTTTCCTCGGTAGTAGCTCTAAGGGTTTCCATGTGGTCAGTGGTTGAATTCTTAGCATTAAAACTACCTTGTGAAGGAACTTTAATATTGTTTCATTCTTCCCATTTACTTATTTTCCTCTCTAAAATGATTCAAATAACTTGGCAGAAGAGCATACCAACCACGATGGTTCTTTATTTAACCGATTATTAATATCACTATCTTTTTTAATATGCGTTTATTTTCTAACTTAACAGGCTTAAGGAAGCTAATGACATATCACTTGATTTAACATTCATTTGAGAAATGTTTGTTAAGTTGGAATTTTCCATTTGACCACTTAAATATTAAACCATAAAGATTAGGGGTGTTTCCATTGGCAAGATGGTTAATGCATGCTTCTCTATATTTGTTTGAAAGAAATCTAAAATAGTATATGTGTTCCTTTCCTTTAGAAAATTATCTTATCTCGAATTCCTTTTCCTTAATGTGTTTCCCTTGATTTCTTCCTTAGTTATCTCACCCATGGGGTCTCCAATCAATGAACCTATGAATTAGAATGTGTGTTCATGGAATATTAATGAATATTCCTAATTTCACTATTGATAAACACCTCCAAAATAATTTTGTTGAAACCCTCCTCCTAATACATATTTCCAGTAAAAAAAGAAACTATGTGTACTAGATATTGCTTTCTATACCCCAATACCTATAAACCCCCTAATAACCTACATCTCCACCCAATAACTATAGTACGTTGAATTTTGTTTTTACAATTTGAAGTCCCCCTTTATGAATGAATGTGATACATTATTAGTCCACAAGATTAAGTGCTCATGATCTCATATGACCAAGAGATTTCATGAATGTAATTGAGTCGATAAGCCTTTTGAATGTTGTGTTAAGATGTCGATTATTTCCACTTGATTTTTTCTAAGGCTTGGTAATTATTATTGTTATTGTTATTGTTATTGTTATTGTTATTGTTATTGTTATTGTTATTTCTATTGCTATTGCTATTGTTATTGTTATTGTTATTATTATTATTATTATTATTATTTAACAAAGATAACCAATGAATTGGTACTGCATAATCCATTTTCCTCGGGTATCTACCAAATTACCTTTAGACATTCTTAATTCTAAAGGAAACCTAGAGAAGGTCCACATAATCATGTCATGACATTCCGTTTTTAGTTATCGTGGAATTCGTTAATGGAAAACAATGATAGACTTCAAGTCTTCCAACAAACCTTGATAGAAATAGCCACAAATGAGTATATTAAGATTCCATGTGCATTGTATCATGAATTTACAACCTTATAAGTGACTTTCCTTAACCATTTTCTACTACCACTCTGCTATGAGATAGGAATATAGTTGTTAACATCATTTTGACAAGACACTTCCAATCATATCTCCAACCCCACCCCTAAATGGAGAAGGAGATGTTGAATGATAAAGGTTGATATCCTTGAAGAGTTTTTAGTTAATTGGTTTGTGAAATATTAGTTATCTTATGTTTCCATGGATGTGGCCTTATCAAGGGTTGCTACCAAAGAACAACCAATTATTAGAGTGTAGTATATTGATTTCATTTATTCTGAATCTCAAATTATATATGAGATTTTTCCTAATGCATCAGAGGTTGATACAAACCTTACCAAACCAAAACTTGCACCATGCATCCATGGTGTGATTGGCTTAGTAAACAATGTCATAGCTAACCATGTGTTGAACCAAATGGGACAGATTTCCTTATACTCAAATTTTCCTAGAATTGTGAAAATAACTACTAATATGTTAGGTACCACACAGTCCTTTTATGTCCTTTTAGTTTAGGTTTCTCACTTGAAAGGAGCCCAACATCCTATAGGAAAGAAAAAGGGAAAAAATAATCCTAGTAACAATGTTGATGAGGATAAGAAAGTGAAAAACAAGGCAAATTTTCTTTGCAAGATCTGTAAGGAGGTCCATATAACTCATGAATGCCTCAATATGGATGATGCTTAATGCTTTTTAGTAGAAGGGGATTCCAAAAAAAATCATGACATTCGTACTAATCATTTTTCTCCCCAAGGCTAGCAAATGGTTGTTGGTGTTCTAAATAACCTTGCAACTCCACAAGGTACAATTAGAGTTCCCCTCTAAAAGGTGGAAATACATTGAGTGTAAATGATAACATGTCTATATATGATATTTGTGTCTAGACTAGGGATTATAACTATGATTCCCTTGATTCATGATCTAAGATAAAATAAGCATAGTGTCAAAAATATATGCTCATCTCTAGATATAGAAGACAATACTTGATATGATGCCTCACCTTCCCAAAGTTGTGCTAACGAGGTTGGTACATAACCCTAATGCGTAAAATGCTCAAAACTATAGAATTATTGAAGATCTTTCTGAAGCTCCATGTGACATGTATGCATTAGAATTTCTCCAAAGATTCCATGCACAATGTAAGTCATTATCAATAGCCATTTGAAACCTTTGATCCCTATGATTCTCACATGTTGACGATTTTATTTGAATAATTTCAAACCACGACTTACCCATTACATCATGTTTCCAATTTAGGTTTCATATCATTGTATGGATTGTGCATGATGTCCTTATCATGTTAAATACCCCTAGGCCCTCCTAATATCGCGACTTCACAAACTATGTTAAATTTATTAGATGAGAATTCCTTTAGACCTCATGGGATTATCCTTTCATTTCTAGTTCAATCAGGGCAGAAAACTTTCACTATAGAGTTTGAGATTATTGATGTTGCACTAGACAAAAATCTCTCTTCGGATGTACTAGACATATGAAATGATAATTGTGGTATATTTAGTTTTTTGAATAATTCAATTACCCCATCAGGGAAATATTGTAATGATTTACTAGATATCTTATTATAAACTCGATTCAGTTTTCTCTACAAGATCTAATGTTTCATTGGTGGAAAATTCTATGAGGGCAAGTGAAAATGTGGATGTTGGGATGTACACTACTTTGATGGGAAATTTTAATATCTCTTCACCCATTTCCTATATTAATTTTGGTCCCATAAATGAAATTTCAACCATCGTCACTAACTCCATGGTTATGCAATACTTATTCAAAACATCATATTTGAAACATCTGTGGGTAGTTATAGATCCTTGTGATTTTGTGGGGAGTAATAAATATATAGGGATCACTATGGCTTTGTGTATTGTTTAGATTTATTTCCAAGCCATTCAATTGGCCTTTGCAGACACTTATCACAACCCTTCCTCTTTGGTAGAATGTGATTAGTATACTTCACCCATATTGGCCTCCAACTCTCCTAGCATGTAAGATTTCCTTGACATAATCTTGATATATGATGAGGTCATTTTAGAAGCCATGAATTGTTCCAAGATACCTTTGCGAATACATGCACCATCATTGATATTTTGAAACGAAGTGGATAACTATACTATTTTTCATCTATCGCTATGATTTCAGAGTTGAAAAAATTTGAGGAATCAACTTGAAGGGTCATTTTAATTACAGGTCCTAGTTTGGAAAATTGGGGTTTGAAACCTTCAGAGCCATTTTGAGGCATCAAATGAATTTTTTTGGTGTCAAAACTTTCTCAATTTTTTCTTAGACACCATGACGTTGATCTACACTCAAATACATTTCCAATGGTGCAAACCTCACATCACACAGAGCTCATATGAAAAATCCATGCCTCCCACAAGTTGACATGTCATGTTTACCTTCGTGGTATGAGAGGATGACACATCACCCCTTGTCACCCATTTCTATGGGGCTAGCCACATATAGAATTTCAAGGATATTCTAGAAGGTCCAAAACCTTATCACAATTGAGGGTTGAGGAATTTGAAACCTTACCCCTAGATCACTATCGGGCTATGTTAAATATTGATCACATAAGAGGAGAAGGGGTTCCATTGTTTTGCATTGTATATTGTTACATAGCTGAGAAAAATGTTTAAGAGTGGTATTTTGTGAGCATAATGGAGGAGATGGAGGATTCTGTAGAATTTTTTTAGGACATAATGCCAAAACGTAACTCCATAGTGAGTTCCCATTCCTTTGTATGTGCATTTTATAACTAAATCAAAGAGAGAAAAGCATAGGCCTCAACTTCTAGTTGGATTTTCTCTCGTAATGGGTTTCTCATGTAAAATATTGTGTTCAATTGTGTGGATGGTGTGTATTTGTTCGCGTTCTTTCATTTTTGTATTTATGTTATTTCATGAATTCAAGTCATAAGCTAGAGATAATAAATATGGCATCTAAGGAAATAAATCACATAAATCTAAGATTTCATAATATTATAAGTTATGTTGTGAAGAACTCTTCCAGTGGAATATCCATGGTAGTTTATAAATCATATCGATATTACAAAAGGTTTTTTTAGGGGATTGTGGGAATTGTAGGGATCCAAGAATCGGTTTAAGAAAAAAATTGTAGAACCCTAGCCATGGATGATGAGTCTATTCATAAGAACTATCAATATTCAACAAAGGATATATTTGTGATACTAGAAGATAAATTCATTGACATATATAGTAATATGTCCCTCCTCATGGCGACTCTAGAAAGAAATATCAGATCGTTTGAAGAGGTTGGAGGCTCTAACTCTAAGATCGGATCAGAAGGGAAATTGGGAGATAATGAAGACCTATAAAAGGAGTCCAGGAAAGATTCTAAGAAAGATCATCCCAGTTCAAGTTCCATTAATCCTTCATAGTCCCTATTCAATATGGAAGTCAAAGGGGACATAAATCCATACTTTAAGGTGAGATCGAAAATATGGCCATCATGCTAGGTATTTCTCCCGATAACCCATATGTACTCATCAAGTATCTAGGGGGTCTACATAGTCATATATGAAATAAAGTGATGATTTTCAAGCGAAGAGAAGTGGAAAAGGCATGTGTACAGGAACACTATCTAGAAAACATAGTCCATGAGAGAGGGCAACCAAGTGGTTCCAAGAATAAAGAGCAGCGAGAAGCTTCCAAGGAGGGGAAGAAGAGGTGGAAGGGTTGGAGGATAAGAAGATAGAATCTAATGTACATAAACAAAAGGATCCCAAAAACCATTGTAACCATTGCTATATTGATGGTCACATTGAGGAAAAATGTTGGAAACTACATCCAATGTTGAACCTAAAGAAACACAAGGAGTATGCAAAGAAAAATAATGTTCTAGCCACAGTTTTGAGAAATCACGTTGAATTTAGCTATGATGTGGATGGGAATATTTTCTACACATTGGTGTAGAAGAAGGTGAATATAAGTATCCCTTATCACTAGGAAGAGAGGGAGATTCCTAAACTCTTCCACATCAAGATCCATGTCAATAAGACCAAGATACATGATTTTTTCAACATTGGTTCATAGGCTAATCTCATAGCAGTGGATCGAGTCAAAAAATTTGGATTGGAGGTTCACGATCATCGCAAACCATATCCATTGGGTTGGTTAAACAAGGATGAAAATATCAAGGTAATGAAATAATGTAAGATTAATGTAGTACCCCTAGATGTGTGTGGTATAGTATTTGAGAGCCCTTACAAGTATATGAGGGATGAAATCTTCAAGTTGAGAGAAAATCAATACTGCCTGATGAAGAATGGGAAGTCCCACATAGTCAACACACACAAAAGTAAATATAAGATCTCATTGGTAAGTTCCAAACAAGCCAACAAGTTGATTAGTTGCAGTAAGAAATAAGTTTTACTTTTCTTAAGAGAAAATTAGTCTGATGAGGAGCTGATAAGATTAAAGGCATCCCTGATGGGGTGTAATAAAGAGAAGAAGCATCAGTTGGAGCATTTACTAAAGGAATACATAATATTTTTATAGGAGCCTAAAGGGATACCACCCCACTTGAAAGTGAAGAACAAAATACAATTATTTCCAAACTACCCATTATTGAACATTGGGATATAAAGATAGTTTGTTTTCTGGAAGCAAATGAAGTGAAGAAGAAGTTGCAACAACTTCTAGAGAGGGAGTGATTCAATAGAGAACCTCTCCTTGTGGGTCACATATCATTATAGTACCCAATAAGGATGCAACTTCGAATATGTCTATCGATTATAGATTTTATACAATATTACACTCAAGAATCAGTACCTCTACCCAGGATCAATGATTTGTTAAACTAGTTGTATCACACCAAGTACTTCACCAAGTTGGATTTGAAATTAGGATACCACCAAGTATGTATCAAATAAAAAGACACCTAGAATACCTCCTTCAAGACAAGGCAAGGTTTATATGAATGGTTTGTCATTCAAATTGGATTATGTAATTCACCAACTACATTTATGAGACTCATGAATTATGTATTACACCCATATTTAGATTCATTTGTTATAGTATATTTGTATGATACATTGGTTTATAGATCTACATTTGAATAGCACCAGTTCTTATCTAACCTCAAGAAATGTGAGTTTTCTTAGTAGTTATGGGTGTATTTTGGGTATGTGATTAGTGGAGGGGAACTCAATATGCATTCTGCAAATATGTTGTCCATCATGAAATGGCCAGTTCCTATAACTCTATCTAAAGTTATGAACTTTGTTGGGACACCATAGTATTGGAGGAATTTCATAGCTTCATTTTCAGCAGTAGCTACACCACTCCACACCATAACAATGAGTGGTAAGAGTTTCTAGAGGGGGAAGAATCAGTAGAAGGATTTTGATGAGATAAAAAGAAAGATAAGTCAAGCACCACTTATCACATTACCAAACTTGCAAAATCCTTTCTAATTGAAGATAGATGCAAGTGGGTATGCCATGGGAGGAGTTTTGGTGTAAGGGGAAAGGCCTATATTCTATCATTATGAAATATTTCATGGGGTATTTCTCAACTACCCTACCTATGAAAAATAAATCTATGCCTTGGTTCAATCTATCAATAAGCGTAAGAACTATTTTATGGGAAAGGAGATTATCATCCACATAGATCACCAGTTGTTACAATATTGTAGGCCCATAGTAAGCTACAAAAAACCATTCATTACAAGTGGATGGGGTTTTTGCAATAGTTTCATCTAGTCATCAGGTATAAAAAGGGAAACACAAACAGGTTGACATGCATGATTTCAAGACCGCCCATTGATATACATTTCAATTAAATTTTAATCATCTTAATAAGCAATTGGAAATTTGTTCATTTAATTATCAATACAAGGTCTTATTGAATTTTGACTTGTCATGAACTGTATATGCAAAAGAATCTTGTTGTTTATGCAAAAGTTGTAGTATGATATTGTCATAAATCAAGCATTCATTCTTGCACGAAAGTAAATGTTGAACATGCATGAAATGAAGATCACTCTTGTGGAAATAAATCACTCTTGAAGAAATTGAATCACTCTTGCAGAAAATAAATCATTATTGTGGAAATTGAAACTACACTTATGGAATTGAAATTGCACTTGGTAAATTAAAATCATGCTGCAGAATAGAAAAAATCACACTTTGCGAGGATTGAAAAATGCTTTATGCATTGAAATCACATTGAGAAGGAAAGTAAAGCTATACTATCTCCTAATGGTGACTCATTTCAGTATGTTGGAATCCTTGTTCACAAAAACCATGTAGAATTCATCAATCATAAAAATATAAAAAAAGTAATCAATGAAGTTATAGATTCAAGCAGAGTTCTAGCACAAAAGAAGGATTTATAGTGATTCAAGTTGCATCATAAAATGATCACAACACAAATTACAGCATATAGATTCACATGGATTGCAGTTTCAAAATAGATCTAAGATGTGTTGTGTCTTATAATCAAGATCACGCAACACACACTTTAGAAATCGAATTAAATGAGTTGCAGCAGAAAGAGAAAAATAGAAACATGAACGAATTGTATCTCACTTGTAAAAATATATTTCTTCAATTAACAGTTTAGACACCACATGGATTGTATTTATTCCACACAAAGTTAAGTTTATACAAACAATAGTTTAAAATCAAGAACTAAATCTACTCGAATCTCTTATTCCAAATATGAAAGCAAATCCACACAATGCACTTTTATATTCACAATTGTAGGAATTGCAACAAACCAAGAAGTAACTATGAATGAGAATCAAAAGTGTAGAAAAATACTAAATTATAAAAATAAAGGATGTAACTACATGTTCTAACTTTACATACAATACCTAGCTAATGAGAGGACCTATTGGATTACTGAGAAGGGGGGTAATTCAGTAATAGAGAAATTTAATCCTTTTTCACCACAAAATGAAAGTGTTATATCAATGTAGCATTATCATCCAATACTTGCAGAGTAAATAAACAATGAACAAATGAGCAATCATACACATACAAAATACACCAATGTTTTTACATGGAAACCCAAAGTGGGAGAAAACCACAAAATATTTTTTCTTATATTTATTTAAGAATTACATTTATTGGAAGAACCAACTTCCTTTGTTTTCCAGTTGCAACTGGAAAGAGGCTCCAACCCCCTAGTTTCTCAGGCTACAACATGACAGAAGCTCCAACTCCCCAATTCTCTGGATACAACCAGAAGGAGGCTACAACCCCCTATGTTCTTTGGATACAACCGGAAAGTGACTACAACCATCTGTCCTTTCATCGTCCGAACACCCTGATGTAGAAGTAGAATGATGGAACCAATGTCACGCTATCACTATGATATATAATGTTGCAAACCTGTACCAATCAACCTGCATCAAACAACCCGTAACAACATGTACCAAAAAGCTTGTAATCAACCTCTATCATAAACAAGTACATCAACCATGCACCAACCTGTACCTCAACCTATACCATCAATGAGTGCATCAACCATGCACTAGATATGTACCAATCATGCATAAAATGCACATAAACTATGACTCATCAAGATGTACCAACATCATCAAATATATACCTCATGTATGTGCCAACTCATCAACTACTTGTCTCAACCATGTACCCAACATGTACCTCAACAAAAAGCCCTCATCAATTTCATCATCCAAATCTGTTTTGAAACTCTGTAATAGACCTAGTGTATATAATCACATACATGCAAACCTTCCTTAACTTTAACAACAAGAGACTAGCATTTTCATCAAACTTTACTTTCCTCTCACATGACTAGTTTTGGATTAGTCAACAACCCTAACTTCCAATAATCATAACTATGTACCTGTAATGAATAAAGGTCTAAAAATATTACATAGTGTTCTTCAATGTCTTTTCTATAATTTCTCTAGGTTTCACTTCTTGAAACCTCCCAAAAAAGGATTTATAGAAAAAATGGCATACCTTGTTGAATTTTGGCTTATTCTAGAGATCAAAATTGTAGAGAATTCCCCTCATAGAATATTTGTTGTATGGATATGAAAATGGTACAAAGAATAATTAAGACTATAATCTAACCAATACATTTTTTCTTACTGAATTTGGATCTGTTATGAAGAAGTTATGACGTTTTTACCTGAAACGCCCGTTTTAGACTAGTTTTGGGACTGGCCACAAACCCTATTTTCCACAGAGTGTAACTCCAAAAATTCAACGACCAACAAGATGAAATTTATACCACATCTAATTGGATATGTTTCCTCAATGTACTACAGATTGCGCCGTCGGAATCATTCTAGAAAAAAAAATTATTCTGAAAATGGTGAGATGACCTGTAATTAACATACCTTAGAAAGCATCAACAAAAGAATTTATCCTCCCTTGAATTTCGGCCTTCTTTACTTCACCTTCCCTATAAAATTATCCTTAGATATCCTTTGGTTACATGAGTCACTTGTAGATATTCAATATGCTCATGTTTAATTAAATGAGAGACCCTTGCCTTTTATTTATACTTTTATGTAGCTTTCTCAAGGGGTTACCTTCTAACCATCTTTAACCACTTTCATTATTTTAGGGCTAAACCACTTCTAACCACTCGTCCACTTAGTAATTTATCCATTAGATTTATTATTTAAATAATTTCTTTTGTATTCACTTTGACTTGTAGTACACTCATCACTTCACGTTATTATTTATCTTCTAACCATCTTCAACCACTTTCCTTATTTTAGGGCTAACCCACTTCTAACCACTTGTCCACTTAGTAATTTCTCCATTATCTTTATTATTTAAATAATTTGTTTTGTATCCACTTTGACTTGTAGTACACTCATCACTTCACTTTATTATTTAACTTCTAACCATCTTAAACCACTTTCCTTATTTTAGGGCTAACCCACTTCTAACCACTTAGTAATTTCTCCATTAAATTTATTATTTAAATAATTTATTTTGTATCCACTTTGACTTATAGTACACTCATCACTTCACTTTATAATTTAAATAATTTATTCTTTGTAATCACTTTGACTACTTTGACCTTTTGGGGCTTCTAAATGACTCATGAGGGTTCTGTAATTTCACATGGCCATAACTCTCTAACTGTGAGGAGTTATGTGACGTTTCACATACCACCAGAAATGGCATGACATGTACTATCCATCTAGAATAGTCTTACCTTCAAATATATTAAAAATCATACCATTATACTGTTAGACAGTTGGCTTAGGTTTATGAATAGTTGGTATGGATTGTTAGTTGTCATTGATGTCAACCATTGGAGACTGATATTGTAGATTGATTTCAACCCTTATTGATTTATTTCAACCCTTGGAGAAAGTATGGTAGCGAATTATGGTACCACAAAGGTTTGGGTAATGGAGCCAAGGTGGTTTCATGTATAATGGTATGTTTTTTAATATATTTGAAGGTAAGAATATTCTATATGGATGGTACATGTCATTCCATTTCTGGTGGTATGTGGAACGTCACATAACTCCCCACGGTTAGAGAGTTATGGCCATAAGGAGTTGAAGAACCTAGGTTTGGGTAATGGACCCAAGTTTGTTTGATGGATAATGGTATGAGTTTTGATATATTTGCAGGTAATACTATTCTATCTGGATATTACATTTCATTCCATTTCTAGTGGTATGTGGAATGTCACATAACTCCTCACAGTTTGAGAGTTATGGCCTTACGAAGTTGGAGGACCCTCATATGTCATCTAGAAGCCCCAAAAGGTCAAAGTAGTCAAAGTGGTTTAAGAGATTTTCGAACGTAAATAATAAAGTGAAGTGATGAGCGTACTATAATTCAAAGTGAATACAAAATAAATTATTTAAATAATAAATTTAACGGAGAAATTAGAAGTGGGTTAACCCTAAAATAAGGAAAGTGGGACCTAGAAGATGTTTTTGAGGAAGCTACTTGGAGAGTATAAATAATAGGCAAGGATCTCTCATTTTACATCACACTTGAGCATATTTAATATCTATAGGTGTCTGAGGTAACCAAAGAATATCTAAGCCTTATTTTTGAAAAAGCATTATGTGGTTTTCTCCCACTTTGGGTTTCCACGTAAAACATTGGTGTACTATGTATGTGTATGATTGTTCATTTGTTCATTGCTTATTTACTCTGCAATTATTGGATGATAATGACACATTGTGTAACATCCCCCTCTGGCACACTGGAAAAACTTATTCTTTGAGGACACTTGTTCGCAAGTGATCCAGATTATTACGATATTAAAACATTTGACTTTGATTATGATGCGTCATGGGTAGATGACATGTTGTTTTACTACATTAACATAGACAGGTCTTATTGACTCAGTTTTACTAAGTGAGTAGGGTTTTGGACATTGAGGATGCAGAGGCATCGATGGAACCCCTTGGACTCTGAATCGAGTCAGGGAGTGTGCTATTGGGATTTGATTGATTTACTGTGGTATTAATACATTTTAATTAGATGATATGATGTGTCATGTTCTGACATGATTTGTTGTTAGCGTAATGTTACACTGTCGGATTAATGACTTGATTGATTTACTTGTGGGAGTTGGGATTTCCCAGCTCGAAGAGGAGTGGTAGCTCGGCCTTGCGAGGCGAGCTGGGAGCTAGATGTACCATGTGGATAGTGTGTGGCCCCTTTGTATCTCGGGGGCTAAGGGGGAATCAGAGTACTCCTAGCGTTGGCTGGGAGGTACAAGTCAGGTCACGACGATCGGAAAGCGGGAGTGGCATGGAGCACGCGGACGACACTCAGAGCAGGTGAATAGGCAATGATATGTTTTTTGTTGAATGATAGAATGTTTATGATGTACGATTCAGATCTGTTAGTGTGATTATTCTGGGTTGTATTTGGTTCTGGTTGCATCGGAAATCCCTTCCTCTACCATGCATGATTTTTATGACGGAATTCATATGCCGAATCAATTCCCAAAGTCATATGTCTGAAATTTTTGACTGATTTTACATGTCTAAAATGCAGTAAAAGTTTGAAGTGACTGTAATGCAATTTATGTTCAGAAATTATGCCATGCAATTTTATGTAATAAAATTTTATGTTAGAATTTATGCCATGCAGTTTCATGTAATAAAATGTCATGTTAGAAATTATGTAATGAAATTTTAGGTAATGTAATGTTTGCGTTGGAATTTTATGAAAGGTAAATTTTAGGTTTAGAATTCACATGTCGGAAATGCGGTAAATGTACGAAATGAATGTAATGTATTCCATGATTAGAATTGTTGAACTTTGGAAGTCATGCAACATTAGGAAAACACTGCGCACGATGAGGCATGAGGCATTGCCAGGATTGAGGCGACTTGGGTTTCCATTTATCCAACACTTCTTACATCGATTCCATCAACCTTCTAGCTCTTTCCAGCGTTCCACATTTCTAATGGATGCATCATTTGAAGAAGGTGCATATCATGTTTGGCTTTGAATCTTATAACATATAGGGATTGTATTACTACTGGACTTAAAGCTTGAACCGAACCCATTTGAACTCTTATCCTTTCGCCCCTTTCAAACTGTATGGAATCCATATCAGTTCGCCTTTGCTTTCCATATTAAAACCTTTTTCAACTTGCCTCTACAACTATAATAATATCATTGTTCTTGCCCCTGCCACTGTAAATAATTATCTTACCATTTCCACCTCTGCACTGTGTGAACTTAACCCATTTTTTTCCCTGCAACATGTGTAAATTTATTAAATTTTTACCGCCTGAAAACGCCCTTCCTTTGCCTTCACTTTAATTACGAGCAAATTCGTGTGTCGATTCCTTTGCCGAAATTTTATGATTACAGAACCACCCCTAATTCTTGAACCTATCCCTTGCAAGGTGTTTCTGAGCGGTGGTTTAATTGCTAAGTTGATTAACCTTTTCTGCCATATTTATGATTTAAGACGTGAGGTAAAATTTCCTTCTACAAAGCATAAACCCTTCCTCATGAGTTTCCTGGCGTCTAACCTTCCTTGTCTTAACTCGCAGCCTACTTTTACCAATCACTGTCCTCACCTAAAATGGACCATCAAGTAATTACCAAATTTTGTCTTCAGTTGCTATTTATGAAAAGTGGTTGAAAAGGGAATGCCCTTTTTTTTTCATTTATTACTTAAATTAGAGATGAAAGGAATTATATCCCTTAATTCCAAATTAGAATATTACTTCCCTTGGATTGATGAGATGAACTTTCCCTTTTTCTTTTTTTCGAAACTTATCCACCCAGGTAACAAGTGGAGCACATGCCCTTGAAAAAGGAATGACTTAAATTAATTATAAAAATTGAATTTGCTTTGTAGCTATACTCACTCCCCGTGCCGTTGCTGCCCCATTTCTTTGCTAAATTTAGTCAATAACATCCTTTAATCGGACCTTTATTATTCTGTCATGTTATAGGTGTATCGAAAGGTACATGAACCATTATAGTGTAGATTCTTTATTTATTCAGAATGAAGGAGGTGTATGAGTATTACAAAATCTGTATTTAAATATCTTTACATGGTCATGAATGGTTGAGATTTTTATGGTTAAGACTTTTATGATTAACATGTTTTAAGTAATGAGATGTTATTTTTATTAATTATTAATAATAATAATAACAATTATTTTTACTATTATTACTTTGGGATGAGGAATTTAGTGTAAGGTTTGTTAAGGGGTGAATAATCTATTTGATACATTGTTATATATATAACTACATGATTATTAGATCATGATTTTCAAATAGAATACTTATGACATTAATAACAGTTTAAGGCATTTCATTGAGATAGTACTCTGATGACACGGTAATTTCAATTTGCGCAACTGATTTTTTTTAAGACTAAATTTAGATTACACCTTGATGTCATTATGCACTTTAGACATGCATTGCAGGGCTCGAAATGGAGGTTGGAATAAGCTGTGTTAATTACCTTACTTTCTTAGTAATTGCCATAGTCTTGTAGTTGATTAAAAGTACACCTCCCATGCAATACTGTAATAGTAGCGATTAATTTAATGAGTTATTAATGATTCACTACCGCAAATTTCCTTAATGAAGATAACCTTGTTGATTGCAATCTTGATGGGTACGTTATTGTCTTTAGCTTAGTAGGCTTGGTATGCTTGTGTCAGGTGGGATGTAGACACCTCCTTGTTCCTCAGAACAGTCGCCAGTCCTGAGACCTTAAATGGTCAAAATCGATTGGAACCTGGGCTTGAGCGTTTCTTATGTGTCTTGGAGGTCCTAACCATTGCAGGTTAGGACAGATGGGTAGTCAGTCTTATTTATTTTTTCGGTTGATTGTCATACCTTGCTTGTAGATACTTGATGTGTGCCTTAGATTGTTATGTTATTGTTGCAGTTGTAAGCACCATGTTCGTCGTCATGTGGTGAAGCAGAGTCGAATTTATTTATTATCCTTGTACACACGTGCACACACAAAAGAAAAAAAATTAAAATTGCACTTGTTTTAAGAGGTTGTCGTCGTAACGAGGAGGGTCCTTACATATGGTATAAGAGCAGGTTCGACCCCCGACTTGGGATCACTACATCTTTCGTGACATGATTGGATTATACTATTGCTAATTGAGTTGATTGTGTGCGTGCAGGTAATCATGGTTAGAGGACATAGTGGAGGCAGACGACAGGGTTCTAGGGGAGGATGCGCGACACCTCCAGTAGCATCCATGCCTGAGGGGTCTAACCCTCAAGGAGATGAGTAGGTTCTCGGACAGGAGCATATAGGAGTTGGTGATGTAGTCGGAATGATGAGATCTTTTCAATGCATGTCCAAGGCACTGATCAGCCATTTGGACAGAGATGAGGCTAGAGCACYGACACTTGCTAAGGTTCTGCCGTGGGCACTGGCCGCTACTGGTAGCATTCACCGTGAACTCGAGAAGGTCAAATTTCTTGAGTTCTTTGGTGCCCCGGACGGTGCAACCRCCGAGGCATGGTTGGAGAATAGTGCGATGTGCATCGCACTTCAYGATTATACCTCCAACATGAAGTTCCACATGGAGGTTTTTCAATTGAAGGGGAGCGCTCTTCTATGGTGGAAGATGCTCCTACCGCAGCTGAACATGGTCATCGAGGACATGTCATGGGAACTATTCGAGGAACGGTTCCAAGAGAGGTACCTTTAAGAGGAATTCATTGAGCGTCAACTCAATGAGTTCAACGCCTTACGACAGGGAGGTCATACAGTGCCCGAGTACGAGGCCCATTTTATGGAGCTACTCCAATATGATCCACACCTTAACACTAAGAAACTTAAGGTCAATAGGTTCGTGTTCGACCTTAACGATAGTCTATGTGCAAAGGTCAGGATTTTGATGCCCCAAACCTTGCACGATGTCATCCAGAAGGCCCTTATAGTAGAGGAGGAGCTTATCAGTGGGGGTCAGACTAGGACTCCAGTGAGACCAGCAGAGCAGAGTTCATCTGGAACATAACACCACCAAACACTAGCGAGACATACATCGAGATATTGTGGCTTCCATAGGGGATCCACTTTCACTACACCACGACGACCGATGCCTCAGCAGGAGACACCTTATTGGGGACCACTGCATCAGCAGCAACATTGCCTGTAGCAACAATAGTTTAGGCCTATTCAGCAGAACAGACCAGGGTTCCAGGCCGGTGGGCCGTCATCTTCTACTTCAGGTACTATGATTACTGGGCCAAAGAAGGGGTGTTGGACATGTGGGGAGCCACACTACCAACGCGACTATCCTGTGGAGAGGGTCAGAGCATTCAGATCAGCAGGACCTACTACCGTGGGAGATATGGGAAAGGCCCATCAGATTCATGCAGTGGTGAATAACTACCAGGTAGAGCATCAGTCGACTGTACTTGAGACAATAGGTACCATTGTTGACCAGACCCTTAGTATTTTGATAGATCCTAGTGCTACCGAGAGTTTCATTTCTGGTGCAGCGCTAAAAAGGATTAAGGTAAAGGAAGTCGAACGGGACGAGTTTAGCTTCATAGAGATGGCTTCAGGAGCCAAATAGAAGGTTGGAGGAAAGGTTAGGGGCTGTGTCCTTAACCTAGGAGAGTTTTTCACAAGGGCCAACCTATACGTCATGATCCTAGGATCTTATGATGTCGTGATTGGTATGGATTGGCTGGAATCGCATGAGGCGATACTCAACTATAAGATGAACTGGTTGAGCTTAGTCGATGATGAGGGATAGAGATGTGTGATTGTAGGCCAGAACTAGGGAGTTTCCTTGAGGTTCATCTCTTCCTTACAGCTATGAAAGAGTATGCGCAAGGGGTGCAAGCTTTATGTGATCCTTGAGTTAAATGAGAGGGGAGTAGCGGAAGGTCTAGAACACCTTCCGGTGGTGAGAGAGTTTGTGGACATATGTCGAGAGGAGTTAGCTAGGATGCTGCTGGAGAGGGAATTGGAGTTTACCATAGACCTAAAACCGAGGATAGAACCGATAGCAAGAACGCCTTATCGGATGTCGACTCCGGAGTTACAAGAGTTGAAGATGCAACTGAAGGAGTTGTTGGACCTGGGACTGATATGTCCTAGTGTGTCACCGTGGGGTGCACCTATTATTTTCATACAAAAGAAGGATGGATCATGGAGGATTTGCATTGACTACCGTCAACTGAACAAGGCTACAATCAAGAATCAGTATCCATTTCCGAGAATTGATGATCTGTTCGATCAAATGAAGGGTGCGACGGTGTTCTCCAAGATCAATTTGCGATCAGGGTATCACTAGTTACAGATCAAGGAGGATAACATCCCTAAGACCGCCTTTAAGATGAGGTTTGGACATTACGAGTTTACTATTTTACCATTTGGAATGACAAATGCCACAGGGGTATTTATGAGTTTGATGAACGGGGTGTTCCGCAAGTACTTGTACAAGTTCATCCAAGTGTTCATTGATGATATTTTGATTTAGTCTCATACGATGGAGGAGCATGAAGAGCACTTGCACTTGGTACTACAGTGTCTGTGAGAGCACAAATTGTATGTGAAATTGTCCAAATTCTCTTTTTATCAATCGAAGATTCACTAGTTAGGTCATGTCATCTTCGGTGAAGGAATTGCCATGGATCCATCCAAGGTTGAGGCTATTATGGAATGGCCTATGCCGATGAATGTTATAGAAGTGTGTAGCTTTATGGGTTTAGCAAGATACTATCGACAGTTTGTCGAGGGATTTTTGAAGATATCTAATCTGATCACGAAATTGCAGAAGAAAAACAAGAAGTTTGTTTGAACCGAGAAATGCGCAGAAGCATTTCGGAGGCTTAAGGAGTTTTTGACAATAGCACCGATACTAAAGGTCCCTAACATGGATGCAGACATCTTGGTATGCACAGACGCATCCAATGAAGGTTTAGGTGGAGTCTTGATGCAAGACGGACGAGTGATTGCTTACATTTTGAGGAAACTGAGAAGGCATGAGGAGAACTACACGACGCACGATTTGGAGTTATTAGCCATCGTATATGCCTTGAAGGTTTGGAGACACTACCTTGTTGGACGAAAATTTGAAGTAAAGACTGATCATTGTGGACTACAACACATTTTTATGCAAAGCGACCTGAACACGCGACAATGGCATTGGTCGGAATTGCTTAGCGAGTATGACTTTGAGATTACTTACATAAAGGGAACAATGAACCGAGTGGTGTATGCTTTGAGTCGAAGGCCACACATATTTTCGGTGTTGCCTCTTCAGACAAATCTACGTGAAAAGATTCTAACTTTACAGCGTGACAACGACTGGTACAAAGAGGTCGAGGGTTTTATCAGATAAAACACAATGATGGTACCACGATATCAGGGATTTTCATTTGATAGCGATGGTTAATTGAGGTTTAAAAGTCAGATTTAAGTACCACCAAACGATGAGTTGAGGATGTTGATCTTGAGCGAGGCTCATAGAGCAGTTTACATGGCTCACCTGGGAGTCACCAAGATGAGGGCAGACCTTAAACCCTTATTTTGTTGGAAGGGAATGAAATCCAACATAGTCAACTATGTGGCCAGATGTCTATAGTGTAAGTAGGTAAAGGCTGATCATAGGCACCCAATAGGATTACCTCAACCACATGCCATTCTAGAATCAAAATGGGAAGTTATTTCGATGGATTTTATTGTTGGATTGCCACTGACGGTAAGGAGACATGACTCGATTTTCGTAGTAGTATACACTCTGATGAAGAGTGCTCACTTTATTCCTGTGTGTATGATGTATCAGGCACCTGACATAGCTAGAGTTTTCATCAGTGATATTGTGAGGCTGCATGGCGTGCCTAAGAAGATTATATCTGATCAAGGATCGGTGTTTACTGGATGATTTTGGATGAGTTTCCAAGAGGCCTTGGGAACCCAACTTAACTTTAGTACTGTGTATCACCCGAAGACTGATGGGCAGACCGAACAAATGAACCAAAACTTGGAAGACATGTTGCGCATGTACGTGATGGACCAACAAAAGCATTGGGAAGAATTCTTGCCTCTAGTAGAGTTTGCTTACAACAACAGTTACCAGAGCACCATTTAGATGGCGCCTTTCTAGTTTCTTTAAAAGGCGACCGTGTCAGACACCCTTGAATTGGGATTGGCTTGAGGATAGGGTCATGGTGGGACAAGAAGTGATCCAATAAATGGAAGAGAAAATGCAAATGATAAGACAAAGGATTAAAGAAGCGTAGGATTGACAGAAGAGTTATGTCGATGCACACCGTGTCAACCGTAGTTACGAGGTCGGTGATCAAGTCTTCTTGAGGGTTAAACCGCATAAGATTTTGATCAAGTTTGGGAGGGGAGATAAAATCTCTCCTAGGTTCATGGGACCTTTCGATATTTTGGAGAGAAAGGGGCTCGTGGCCTATCGACTAGCCTTGCCTGATTCCTTGAGGCATATGCACAATGTTTTTCATGTATCCATTTTGAGACATTATATTAGTGATCCTACACATGTTATTGACATGATTTCCTTGCAGGTATCGGATGAGGGAGCACTCACGGATGAGTCGGTCCACATCTTCGATCATCACGTTCGACATCTACGACGTCGAGCGGTGGATCAGGTCAAGGTCTAGTGGGACAATTATAGTCCACACTCGGTGACATGGGAGGACGCATATGATATGTGCCAACAATTTCCATTTTTGTTTGATAGATAGACATATGATACTATGATACACTTATTTCGGCATTTATATTGAGAAACATCAGGAAGAAGTTTAGACCAAGAGGGGGTGTATGTAACATCCCACTCTAGCGCACTGGGCGAACTTATTCTTTGAGGACACTTGCTTGCAAGTGATCCAGATTATTACGATATTAAAACATTTGACTTTGATTATGATGCGTCATGGGTAGATGACATGTTGTTTTACTACATTGACATAGAGAGGTCCTATTGACTCGGTTTTACTAAGTGTGCAGGGTGTTGGACCTTGAGGATGTAGAGGCATCGATGGAACCCCTTGGACTGTGGATTGAGTTAGGGAGTGTGATATTAAGGTTTGATTGATTTATTGTGATATCAATACATTTTGATTAGATGATATGATGTGGCATGTTCTGACATGATTTGTTGATGATGTAGGCTAACGATAGCTTGCCGACCAAACTCGCATATGGAGTAAAGGGGTCACACACGACTACCAGAGAGGTTGAGGGAGAGGTGTGGACAACAGCCCTGCCACAGCCTACTAGCACTCCCGTCGTGGCTCGAACTATAGGTTAACGATTACCTAGTTCGAGAGGACCCACGATGTCATGAGGGCAAACCACGATAGTCGCTCACGATGATTCTAAAGGGTGCGCAATAAGGCGGGGGCCTTATTCCTTAGAAGTCCTTAGTCTCCCACAAGTTCACCTGGTGGAGTGTTGACTCTAGGGGTTATTGATGTCTACCAATCAGTCAAGAGGTGAGTGGCACCCTTGGAGCATGTGGTGCATCCTGAAGGGCACATCGCACAAAAGAAACAAAAGAGGCGAGTGGCACCCTTGGAGCACGTAGTGCGTCTTGAAGGGCACATCACATTGATAGTGATGGAGGTATGAATCTAGATGGACCTAAGACAATTAACGCGCTAAGAAATTTTAAAAAAATGAAAAAAAACTTCCCTAATTAAATGTCTCCCAATGCAGAATCTAAATTCTAAGTCTAAAAATTTTGTTAGGGGTAAAAACTTTGTCTACCCTTAAGAAAATATCTATGTAAAAATAAAATAATAAAAAGTTAAAATAAAAACCACTTGAGTAATAATTTTGGTCTTCATAAATTTTTGGGTAAAATGAAGAGAGTAAGAAATTAAATAAAATCGGTGGATATAAAATGTAAAGAGGAAATTAATTATTTTAACTTTTGATAGTTTAAAAAGATACTAAATTATAATAAAAGGGAAGAGAGGTTAACTTGCACAATTGTCATTTTTGGCTCTAATAAAAGGGGAAAGAAGGAAATATAAAAAATTTAGGAAACTAGGGAATGGAGGTAACATAAAAGGGGAAAGAGGGGAACTTATGGTAAAAAGCAGGAGGTTAACTTAGTAAAGAATCTGCATTTAAGAACCTTCTAAATTGAACTAAATTAGAAACTTCATAATAGGGAAAGCCTTTAAAACCTGTAAGGGAATCTAGGGACACCTAGGAGTAAATTTAGGAGTAACTCTAGGTGGGTGAGGGAAATGAGACAATTAATAAATTAAAGAAAATAATTATTGCAGGAAAGTGGGGGATGGATGACACTTGTACGAAGGAGAATTTTTAAGAAATTTTTATTAAAACTTTAATTAAATGAGATTTAGGGAAAGAATGGAGGTTGAAAAACTCTATAAAAGAGAGGGAGGAGAAGGAAGAAGGGGATCGGTTGTTAGCATAATGTTATGCTACCAGATTAGTGACTTGACTGATTTACTTGTGGGAGTTGGGATTTCCCAGCTTGGAGAGGAGTGGTAGCTCGGCCTTTCGAGGTGAGATGGGAGCTAGACGTACCATCTGGATAGTGTGTGTCCCCTTTGCGACTCAGGGGGCTAAGGGGGAAACAAAGTACCCCTAGCATTGGCTGGGAGGTACCGGTGAGGTCACGACGGTTGGCGAGTAGGAGTGACACAAATCACGCGGATGACACTCGTAGTAGGTGAACAGGCAATAGTACGCTTTTTGTTGAATGATAGAATGTTATGATGTACGATTTAGATCTGTTAGTTTGATTATTCTAGGTTGTATTTGGTTTCAGTTGCACTGGAAATCCCTTCCTCTACCATGCGTTATTTTTTTGACGGAATTCATTTTCCGAATCGATTCCTAAAGTCATATGTCTGAAATTTTTGATTGATTTTACATGTCTAAAATGTAGCAAAAGTTCGAAGTGAATGTAATGCAATTTATGTTAAGAAATTATTCCATGCAATTTTATGTAATAAAATTTTTTGTTAGAATTTATGCTATGTAGTTTCATGTAATAAAATATTATGTTAGAAATTATGTAATGAAATTTTAGGTAATGTAATGGTTGTGTTGGAATTTTATGAAAGGTAAATTTTAGGTTTAGAATTCACATGTTGGAAACGCAGTAAATGTCTGAAATGACTGTAATGTATTCCATGATTAGAATTGTTGAACTCTGGAAGTCGTGCAACGTTAGGAAAACACTGCGCATGGTGAGGCATGAGGCATTGCCAGGATTTAGGTGACTTGGTTTCCGTTTATCCAACACTTATGACATCGATTCCATCAACCTTTTAACTCTTTGTAGCATTCCACATTTCTAATGGACGCATCATTTGAAGAAGGTGCATATCATGTTTGGATTTGAATCTTATAACCTACAGGGATTGTATTACTACTAGACTTAAAGCCTGAACCAAACATGTTTGAACTCTTATCCTTTTGCCCCTTTCAAACTATATGGAATCCGTATCAGTTCGCCTCTTCTTTCCATATTAAAACCTTTTTCAACTTGCCTCTGCAACTATAATAATATCATTGTTCTCGCCCCCTCCACAGTAAATAATTATCTTACCATTTCTTCCTCTACACTGTGTGAACTTAACACGATTTTTGCCCTGCAGCCTGTGTAAATTTCTTAAATTTTTACCACCTGAAAACGCCCTTCCTTTGCCTTCACTTTAATTATGAGAAAATCTATGTGTCGATTCCTTTGCCGAAATTTTATGATTACAGAACCACCCCTAATTCTTGAACCTATCCCTTGCAAGGTGTTTCTAAGCGGTGGTTTAATTGCTAAGTTGATTAACCTTTTTTGTCGTATTTATGATTTAAGATGTGAGGTAAAATTTCCTTCTACGCAGGATAAACCCTTCCTCTTGAGTTTCCTGGCGTCTGACCTTCCTTCTCTTAACTCCCAACCTACTTTTACCAATCACTATCCTCACCTAAAATGGACCATCAAGTAATTACCGAATTATGTCTTCAATTGCTATTTATGAAAAGCGGTTGAAAAGGGAATGCCCTTTTTTTTCATTTATTACTTAAATTAGAGATGAAAGGAATTATGTCCCTTAATTACAAAATTAGAACATTACTTCCCTTGGATTGATGAGGTGAACTTTCCCTTTTTCTTTTTTCCGAAACTTGTGTACCCAGGTAACAAGTGGAGCCCATGCCCTTGAAAAAGGAATGACTTAAATTAATTATAAAACTTGAATTTGCTTTGCAGCTATACTCACTCCCCATGAAGTTGCTTCCCATTTCTTCGCTAAATTTAGTCAATAATATCCTTTAATCGAACCTTTATTATTTTGTCATGTTATAGGTGTATCGAAAGGTACATGAACCATTATAGTGTAGATTCTTTATTTATATAGAATGAAGGAGGTGTATGAGTATTACAAAATATGTATTTAAATCTCTTTACATGGTCATGAATGTTTGAGATTTTTATGGTTAAGACTTTTATGATTAACATGTTTTAAGTAATGGGATGTTATTTTTATTAATAATTAATAATAATAATAACAATTATTATTACTATTATTACTTTGGGATGAGGAATTTAGTGTAAGGTTTGTTAAGGGGTGAATAATCTATTTGATACATTGTTATATATATAACTACATGATTATTAGATCATGATTTGAAAATAGAATACTTATGACATTAATAACAATTTAAGGCATTTCATTGAGATAGTACTCTAATGACACGGTAATTTAAATTTGCGCAACTGATTTGTTTTAAGACTAAATTTAGATTACACCTTGATGTCATTAATCACTTTAGACATGCATTGCAGGGCTCGAAATGGAGGTTGGAATAAGCTGTGTTAATTACCTTACTTTCTTATTAATTGCCATAGTCTTGTAGTTGATTAAAAGTACACCTCCCATGCAATACTGTAATAGTAGCGATCAATTTAATGAGTTATTAATGATTCACTACCGCAAATTGCCTTAATGAAGATAACCTTGTTGATTGCAATCTTGATGGGTATGTTATTGTCTTTAGCTTAGTAGGCTTGGTCTGCTTGTGTCAGGCGAGATGTAGACACCTCCTTGTTCCTCAGAACATTTGCCAGCCCTAAGACCTTAAATGGTCAAAATCAATGGGAACCTGGGCTTGAGCATTGCTTATGTGTCTTGGAGGTCCTAACCATTGCAGGGTAGGATGCATGGGTAGTCAGTCTTATTTATTTTGTTGGTTGATTGTCGTACCTTGCTTGCAGATACTTGATGTGTGTCTTAGATTGTTATGTTATTGTTGCAGTTGCAAGCGCCATGTTCATTGTCATGTGGTGACACAGAGTCAAATGTATCTATTATCCTTGTACACACGTGCACACACAAAAGAAAAAAAAATAAGAATTGCACTTGTTTTAAGAGGTTGTCGTTGTAACGAGGAGGGTCCTTACACATTGATATAACACTTGGATTATATGGTTAAAAAGGATTAAATTTCTCTATTACTGATTCAACCCCCTGTCAGTAATCCAACATATACATAAAAAAAACTTGGTTCCATTTGCCAAACCTTTGTCCTACCATAATTCTGTACCAAAATTTCTTCAAGGGTTGACATCAATGACAACCAACCTAAATAATCAACAATTTCCCCCTTTGGAATTGTTGGCAACACTCCAATGAAATATTGAATTCATATCACTCATGATCCCCATGTGACCATTCCTCCCCCTGGAACCATGCCTCTTTGCTCTTTCTTCAATCATTTTGTTAAGGTCCTAACCCGCACATAGGTAGATCAATGTATTCAGATGTAATAAAGGTCAATATTAATAAGACCTTTCAATAAAATAGAATAAGGCGGATGTAAGAAGACCTAATAGAAGCTTCCACTTCTAGAAGGATCTTCCTCTAGATGC